>PVKM010020033.1:0-23650 GCA_004027735.1 Carollia perspicillata | reverse complement strand
AGTAAGTGATTATAGCATTATCCGTTTCTTTCTTAGTCTATGTGTACTCTGGGGATGGGAAAGTTCTTGGCAGTGATGAATTCCATATTTACTCCTCGAATTTCTCAGGATTCTAAAGGCTTTGTATCATATTCTCCTCTTGATTTTTTTAAAAATAGGGTGTTTTAATAAACATTTTTAGGGTGGTAAAATCCACATAATATAAAATTTCCCATCTTAACCACTTGTAGGTGCACGGTGTGGTGGTATTGAGTGCATCCACGTTGCTGCGCGACCATTGCCGCCGTCCACCTCTAGAACTCTTTTCATATTGCAGAATTAAAACTCCATACCCACGAAATAACCCCTTCCATCCTCTTTCCCCCGGCCCTGAAAATCACGATTTTACTTTCTGTGTCTAGGAATTTGACTCCTGTAGGGACTCATGTAAGTGGAATCATAGAGTATTTGTCTTTTTGTGTCCAGCTTACTATATACTTAGCATAATATCCTCACGGTTCACCCCTGCTGTAGCATGTGTCAGGATGTCCTACCTTTTTAAGGCTGAATAATATTATAATATGTATGTATATGTTGCAGTGTTCTTACCCATTCAGCTGTTGGCAGACACTTGTGTCCACGTTTTAGCTATTGTAAATAATGCTGCAGTTAACATGGTTGTACAAATATCTCTTCAAGACCCTGCATTCAATTCTTTTGAGTTTATACCCAGAAGTGGAATTGCTGGATCACACCCAATTTTATTTTTAATTTTTTAAGGGATAGCTATTCTATTTTCCATAGCATTACACCCATTTATAGTCCCACCAACAGTGCCCAAGTGTTCCAATCTGTCCATGTCCTCACCAACATGGGTGGTTTGTGTTAAATGTATACGGTAGCCATCTTAATGAGTGTGAAGTTGTATCTCCGTAGTTTTGATTTGCATTTACCTAATGATTAAGGATGTTGAGCATCTTTTCCTATGCTTATTGGTCATTTGCATATCTTCTTTGGAGAAATGACTATCCAATTCCATTGCCTGTTTTTGAATTGGGTTGTTTGGGTTTTTTGTCCTTGAGATTTAGGAGTTCTCTATGTATTCTGTGTATTATCTTATCAGATATATGTTTTGCAATTATTTTCTCCCATTCTGTGAATTGTCTTTTTACTGTTAAAAGTGTTTTTTGATGCACAAAAGTTTTTTTTTCATGAGGTTTAATTTGCTTATTTTGTATTGCCCAGGCCTTTGGTCTCATATTCAAAAAATCACTGCCAAAAATCACTGCATAAAGTTGTAAAGCTTTAGTCCCTTGTTTTATAGTTTATTCGTTTTTTACTCTTGCTTTTTTCTTAGAGCTTCCTTTTCTCATATCAAGTTTGCAGCCTAAACATGTCCTGGGTAAAATGTACACAGATGTATCACTCATCTGTAAAACCCACAGGTAATTAGCTATTGTGCCTGTGCCTGCACACGTGTGTGTGTGTGTGTGTGTGTGTGTGTGTGTACACCCAGGTGCCCACATTCATGTGTTAGATTATCACTTGCTGCAAAAAAAAGAAAATCCATATAACACCCATAAAATAAAATACGGGATATTAAATAGGGTAGACTTCTGGCTAACCAAATAAACCTAAACAAAACTGTTCAAACAAAAATAGGGTTTTTTTCATGTTTTTTGGTTCTGTTTTGTTTTGTTTGCTTATGTAACATCCAAAACAAATATTTCCAATTAATGGCAGGCTCTCCTTCAAGTGATGACTCAAAATCCCTGTTTCTTCCTTCTTGTACCATATTGAAGAGACAGTGTCCACTCACATCAACCTAACATAAATGGACAGAGAGCAGAGAAGCCACACCTGCTTCTTAACCATCTTAGTTCAGAAGTGACATACATAATGTCTACTTCCAAGCCTTTGACAATACTTAGTCACCAACCTTTCCTGGATGCGAGGTAACTGAGAAATGAAATCCCTGATAGCAAAGCTGCCTTCCAGTGACTGCTCCAGCCCTGCACTGTTCAATATGGTAGCCGCTATCACATCCAAGTGTCTTTGGACCCTTAGAATGTGGTTGATCCCAACTGAATTGTGCCATAATGGACAACATTCACCAGACTCTGATGACTTAGCATGAAACTAAATATAAGTACCTCACTGAAAACCTTTCCATTGATTTCTGATTGAAATGGCAATATTGTGGATATATTGGGTTTAATAAAATGCATTATTAAAATTGATTTTGCCTGTTTCTTTTTACTGTGCCTACTAGAAAGTTTCAAATTATACATGTGCCTCACATTCTATTTCTATCGGATAGCACTGCTATGAAAATCAGTGTTTGTACACAGATCATCTCACAGAATCAGGATAAGGAATACATCTGGGCTGCCCATGGGATCAGAAAAGGAATCAGTAGCTCTCTGGAATCAAGACGAGCATTCTCTCTTTTGCTCTCTCTCTCTCTCTTCCTCCCCACCCCCCTCTCTCTCACTCGAGCCACACAGTTGCTGCTGTCTCTTTCCATACCTACTGGCTTTACTCGTCTTTCCCTCTCTTTTTCATCCCTGTGGTCAGGAGGGTAGGTTCAAATGGCTTGCTGCCCATTCACTAGAAGCAATGGGAACAGCTTCTTAAGAAGGGGGCAAAAGAAGGTCAGACAAACGGACTGACGTGTTGGTTCAGCACGTAAAATGTGTAAATGTCACATGGGCTTGGCAGCTGTCACCATTCCCCAATTTTTACACTTAATAGGCTATACGTTTGCTTTGAGGCCTTTTGTAAGAACTCTGTGCTGAATAGGTGACAAATTTAATCTGAGGGTATTACTAGTTAGCTCATGTCGTCACTAAAGAAAACATGTAACCAATCTTTCTTGCCGGAGCTTGCCCAAGTGCCCAGAAACAGTCAAATTCCCTGACATGTCTAGAATTTCCAACAGTGCATGTTGGGCTCAATGTGTATTCATATAACACCAGGTTTAGATCAAAGGACCAGGCTAATCAAATCATATGCACAAATTATATGAAGGCAGAGTTAACAAATGGGAGGTATATCTACAAATATAACTCTTCTTTAGGGCTTGAACTTTTATTTATTTTTCATTGAATTTATGGGGTGACATTGGTTAATGAAATTGTATACGTTTCAGGGATGTAATTCTATAACGCATCATCTGTATTGTGTGTTCACCACTCCAAGTCCAGTTTTCTCCCGTCACCACCTATCCCCCCTTTACCCTCTTCCACGCCTCTTTCCTCCTGGCAGACACTGTACCGTTGTCAGTGTCTATGAGCCTTTTTTTCCCTTTGCTTCTCCCTTTGACTTTTTTAATCCAGCCCCAACACCCTTCCCTCTGACAGCTGTCAGTCTGTTCTCTGTATTTATGAGCCTGTTTCTATTTTGTTTGTTAGTTTATTTTGTTTATTGGAGTCCACATATAAATGAAATCATATGGTAATTGTCTTTTTTTCTCTTGACTGGCTTATTTCATTTAACACAATACTCTCCAGGTCCATCCGTGCTGTTGCAAAAGGTAAGATATCTTTCTTTTTTTTTCCTTTTTGGCTGAGTAATATTCCATTGTGTAAAGGTGCCACAGATTTTTTTATCCACTGATCTGCTGATGGGCATTTGGGCTGCTTCCAAAGCTTGGCTATTGTAGGTAACACTGCAGTGAACATAGGGGTGCATATATTCTTTGGAATCAGTGTTCCATGTTGCTTGGATATATTCCCAGAAATAAAATTGCTGGGTCCTAAGGCAATTTCATAGTTAATTTTTTGAGGTAACTTTATCCTCCTTCCCACAGAGCGTACACAAATCACAATCCCACAAATAATGCATGAGGGTTCCCTTTTCTCCACATCTTTTCCAACACTTGTTGTTTGTCGATTTACTGATGACAGCCATTCTGACAGGTATGAGATGGTATCTCGTTGTGGTTTTAATCTGCATTTCTCTGATGATTAGTGATGTTGAGCATCTTTTCATATGTCTATTGGCCATCTGTATGTCCTCTTTGGAGAAGTGCCTATTCAAGTCCTTTTCCTATTTCTTAATTGGATCATTTGTTCTTTTGGTGTTAAGTTTTATAATTTTTAATAAATTTTGGATATTAAGGCTGGAACTTTTAAATTTTAGTACCATTCTCTGGATTTTAAGAAATGTCTTAAATTCATATATATATATGAGAATATATATATGTGTATATATAGAATATGCATATATATGAGAATATGTATAAATATATTCTGTCTGGAAAAAGTCTAGCCACTGTTAATATTATGAGAATGGCTTGTGCAACACCGATGTAACCTAGTAGCCAAGGAGAGAGGACTGGAGTGCACATGCATGAACAATGACGACTTCACTGTACTAGTCAGTGGGGGCAATACATCGAGTGAGTATATGTACTGTGTGGTCACTGCATTCAAAAATGACTGAGCAAGTAAAGCAATGGATCTGCATCAAATTGATGGATGAGACAGAGCAAGTTGATGGTGATTGGGAGAAATATGTGAGGCCCCAAGGTTCCTTCTTTGAAGGGGACTGAGGCATCGTTGTCCTATGTACAATGTTTCTTGTATCTTGTAGCTTCTTCAAATGTCTCTATTTTTCATATTAGATAGCTGGATCCTTTGTCCATTCTCATTTTATTGCTCCTCCTAACCAATGAAGAACACTGAGGTAGTACTCCCAATTAATTGTTTGGCCTAGAGAGGCTTATTCATTATGGATAACACCTTCCCAATCAAAAAACACAGTTAACATGGACCTGATCTTGCTGCGACTTCGCTGTACCTTCTTCAGGTGTGGAGAACCAGGTAACTTCCATTGGGACAACTGAGCCTTTGTTTCGGGATCATAGACACAGACCCACCGTTCATCTCTGATTATGACCTTCTTGAGGAAATCTGGTTCGTTTTTAGCAGTTTGAATCAGTTCATTAGCAACTCCAGCAATATGTTCCTTCTGCTCTGGTAGTAGAAGCCACAGAACATATTTTGCCATGACACATTTCATGCCAAGATCCTGCACCAAAATCTCGGACACAGTAGTTTTTGGAACCCCCAGATCAGCTTCGCACACTGTCAGTCGCCGAACTTTGTTGATTGCGGCCCATACATGGTCAACATCCTCAGGTGTTCTGCTTGTTTCAGGCCTTCCAGAACGTGGATCATTTTCAACAGATTCTCCACCTTCTTTGAAGTGTTTGTGCCTCACTTTTATTTGCACTGCACTTACCCAAAAACCTCATGTGTGTGTGTACACATACATGTATTACATATAGATATAAAATATATATTATGACAGCATAAAATAAGAATGCAAATATTTTATTAGTAATTTTTATGTTGATTACACATTGAAATTGTAGTATTGTGGATATACTGAGGCATATGTGTGTATATATATTCCCTATATATAATATATAAACATATATAAAACCTAAAGAGATTACCAAATACTTTCATATTTTCTCAGGATGCATTTAATATCAGATATGATCCTGTATCCATTATCACCATTAACCATGAATGGATTTTTCCCACTGAAACAATTAACCATAAATGGATTTTTCAGGTTATCTTTCACCCAGAAAAAAAAAGTGGCCCATAAGGAATGGAAGACAGGATAATAACAAAGGTAAGATTTGTTTAGCTTCAGAGCATGTCCAGGCAAGATGAACTCTAGTGGGGCTCTGCGGAGGGACACGGTGCAGCCAGGTGTGGCTGAGGACCCTAAGCATCAGCGAGGGAAGAAGAGGTAAAACATGGTACAAGAAGGGGGGGCAGCAGTGTCCCCAAATATATATACACTTGCCTGCTTTATCTTTCTAATGGAACTTGTGCTTTGCTAATGATACTTTTTCCTAGTCCAATTGCACAGCTCTGCTTTGAGGTTATGGACTTCAAAGCCAGCAGGAGTCTCCCAAGACTCTGAGGTTCTTTGGATTCGTCTCAGTAGGTGGATGACCTTCCAGAAATGAGCTAACATTTCCCATGGCATTTTAGGATGTCGAGCAGGGCTGGCTGTAAGCTAAGCTGTTGAGGATGCATTCTTTGCCTCTCTCTCCTGCAAAGCCTGCTCGGAGTCCAGTGGGCGGGCGGGTCTGCCAGGAGATGGTCTCCACTCTGCCAGCATGCTGAGCTGGGCCTGCCATCTCCCACTGAAATGATGACCTACCTTGTGAGAAACCTAGCCTTTTCCTGGGAGCGATTCTGTTCCCTTTTCACAGAGTAGAGGTGGGGTGATCATGCCTCTGACAACTTTAATCTCCTCTCAGCTGGAATCTAAACAAATGCCAAAGGAGACATTTGCCAGGGAGTGGGATGAAGTAATGCAAACAGCTTAGGTGTCTTCTAGACCTTGTGGGTGGCTTTGAGATCTCCACATACATTTTTGTATGAATCACTGGCCTCGTAATTTCTATAAGGATTATACTTCTTAGCTCATGTTCTTTCTAGTACATGTTCCTGAAGTTACATATACATTTTACACATGTTCACCACGTTTAACTAGAACTAGATTATTAGCTCTTCGAAGACCAGGATCACTTCTGTCTATTGTCTTATTTTTCCTTTTATCCTTGGAGCTAAATAGTGATTGAATGAATGAATAAACGAGGAATGAATTTATTTATTCTCTTGGTGTTACGTAGCCTATGCTGATTGTGTATCTTTGCTGTAGTCATTCTTTTAAGGATGAATAAGCTGGATTTGGCTCAAAAGGACTCGGATTCCAGGTCTTCATTCGGAAATTCTTCTTGAACATATTCTCCATTTTTTTCTTAGAAATCTTAGACAATAAATATTTCAGGTTGCACAAAAGCAAATTCTTAGATTTTATTAGAAACTCTGGTTCTGCATTACAATCATAGATCATAAAATTTAACCTTTAGGTGGTTTTTAAAAAGACATCAAAATATGTTCAATATTATTAAAGTCAAACAGTTTTAAATTAATGAAAAAGGTTGTTATTATAAGATTTTAAAAGATCTGTTTTTACTCTATGGGAGACAACTATATCAAGGAATTACTTACTAAAAATTATTTGCTAATAAGCAATTGGGCAAGAACACCCAGAAAT
Source organism: Carollia perspicillata (assembly GCA_004027735.1). Lineage (NCBI taxonomy): Eukaryota > Metazoa > Chordata > Mammalia > Chiroptera > Phyllostomidae > Carollia > Carollia perspicillata. The sequence goes on along the minus strand of PVKM010020033.1, from coordinate 16,579 downwards.
TTTAGTTGTGGAAACAGAGAACCCTTTCTCCTAAAGCACCAACTCTTTTTTCTACTTGCTATGTGAAAATAATAATAATGATGGAGATCACGTAGAGATAAAACAGTATCTGCACAAAACTCTATGCTGTGAAAAAAAATCACTGTCACATGTGTTACTTCAATTGATTCTTACAGCAATTTTCTCAGAAATAGAGTTAACATTATAATCTGCCTCATTAATAAAAGAGTAATTTAAGGCCCAGATAGTTGAAGTGTAATTGAGGGAAGTATCTCCAATGAAACTGCAGGGGTGGGCTCACTAATTGGGATGGGCTGCATACTTCATTCAGCTGTGAAATCTGGAAACAGAATTTTGTATAGTGACTCTCAGGCTACCGACTTGCAATTGTAGCTAAAACTATATTTTATGTTTGACCCCTACACAACCCTCAGATCTCAGTTCAAATGCCCCTTCCTCTAGGAAGCCCTCTCTCTATTCACAAGGCTGGGTCTGGTCTCCCTAATGCAAGCTCTCACAGTGTCTGTTTAGCTTTCATACATGGCAATTATCACAGTTGTCTCAGACAGGCTTTTTGGGTGGTATTAGTTGATTACTATCTTGTCTCATTGGCCAGAAAGCATGCTGAGTTATCATGGTATTTCTGGAGCTTATCACACAGTGAGCATTCAATAAATACCATAGCATTAGTGAGAAGAGCAACCCATAAATATTGATTTTTTTAAAATACAGTTTAAAGCCCAAGAAGGCATTCAAAGGAGAGGAAAGAATAGCAATTTTTTTTTCTGATGTCTGTATTTTATAAGAATTTAGAAGAATTTTTAAAATTAAAATAAATGTAGCAGAGTTTGAATTCAGTTACTACTAAATCACATTATTTTTACAATTACCTATATGCACTAAAAGACCATTTGAAGTACTTTTATCATCAATAAATCAGTAATACAATTTAAACTTACTTTTTAAAACTTGTTTTATTTTATGCCTTCTTTATAGAAGCATAGGTTAAGCACTGGATTTCATTAATTTTCCTCCCTAATAGCCTGAATATACTATGTTTAAGATAAAAACATTTGATTCACTTTATTTATAACAATATATTTTATTAAACTGAGGCTGAGCAAGAAAGAAAAGGGCAAGAAAATTTGAAAAAATAAAAATAATATCACAGTACATATGGATTAAATTTATAGGAAACTTGATTCTACCTTTTTCTTTAAAAAGTTTTATAAGGCAGTAAGACATCCAAAAAAAGTTGTTGTTTTTTTAAGTTGACTAATGGAAGAAGAGAAAGTTTACAGATTTTTTTCAACTTGCCTTGATCCATAATAAAATTAAGTATTTAAAAGTGAAAAAATATAACTAAATATAAATTTGTCTTATTAAAACTGTAAGTTTTAACATGGAAGATTTTGGTTACTTTTTTTTCAGTATAAACACTGGTAAAATATTTATTAAAAAATATAATTTTCTTAACTCTTTTCATATTCATATATATACAGATACATATTGCATCAAGATGTCCTCAGACAAAGGACATCTTTGACAAAGAAAAGAATACCTAAATAAACAACTGCAAAAATAAAAAAAGGATTTTGGGGGAAATTTTTGAGACAATCACCTTAATATAAAGACTCAGGAAATACGTAAACGTGAAGGAGATCTTTGAATAAGAGAATCAGAGCAAGCCCAGAGGACCCTCTGGGGAGAATAAAAGGGGGTAGAGGTCAGGGAAGTTACTAGAGCAGGAAACAGGCAAATCTTAGACCTCTGAAGGTTTCCGTAAATGTGAGTCTTTTCCCTGGTACACTGTAATTTTCTACTCATGTTGTTTAGCTTAATAGTAGAATTTTACCTTAATCAAGATTTAAGTAGGCTTACTAAAATTCCTGAGTGTTTGTTTTGGTGAATTCCGTGGTTACTAGGATGCTGATTCACAGGAGTCTGACATAAATGATACATAATGCTAGAAAACTGAGTTTAAAATACACTTCTCTTTTATATTTTCATTCCCATAATAGAATAGAAAATTGAGTTTAATGCTGCTGTGCTACTGACACTTCAATAAGATTTAATTAGTTTCTCTGACAAAGCAGTAAATCTTTAAATTAAAGAGTTCAGGACTGCTTAGCCCCATAAATCCTCTAAGGAAATTTAAATAGGAATAATAAGGTTTAAGCACATCTTTTTTGCTGCTTCCCATGAGGCAGCCAACGTTGGCCCTTGACAAATGGCAAGCATAAATATACTCTGAATCTATAAAAGTCCATTTCGGGCATTTAGGAAAATAAAATTTCACAGTGTTGAGGAATTAGAAGTCAACCTCCAGAATATAAAAAAATGATAAAGACAAACTATCAATCAATCGATAAATGCCATCTTCTTCTATTAAAGAGAACAGCCACATTTGCTAAGGGCTTAGGAAATCCTATAGATTCTTTTAAGTGCTTTACATGAATTGAATTTTTCCTTAATCTGTCAACCCTGTGTGGCTGGTGCTATTATTATTCCCACTTTACAGATGAGGAAACAAGGGGCATAAGCAGGTTGAGTGGCTTCCTAAGAATACACTGCTAGAGGATGTCTGTAGCAAAGGCTGTGGGTGTGCCAACTCCACTCCCCTAGGTGTTATCAATGTAGTGCACACCTCAGGGCCAACTGCCAGGGCCCACTGCAACCCAGCTTGTGCTGTGTGCAGGCCAGGCCAGAAAAGCCAGAGTGAGAATCCTGGCCCCTCCCAGGGTCCCTCAATCAGTGGTGAATGGGATTTGGTGTAAAATGCCCTAGGTTCCTTTTCCCTCAGGTAGGATAACTCAGAGCTGCATGTTCCATATTGGTTACTAATAATCAGTTGTTGGTTGCCTTTCCTCCCCTTTCTTATTTCCTCAATTCTTGCCAGCGAATCCGGGGACCCCTTCCCAAATAAACTGTTTTCACTCATATCCTTATCATAGAGTCTCTGTCTGACGGAACCCAAACTACAAGAGAGACCTACACAAAATCAGAACGCAGACAGCCCGGTCACACAGTCTGTGTGTTTAATTACTACAATATCCTGCCCATTCTCCCCAAAAGTTCAGGTGTATTTTGTAAAAACTACCTGAAGGCATGACAGAAGAAGCACGGTACCTATTTTACACCCAAACTTCTTGCCAAGAACTGTGAAAGTTCTGAGGTTTTACTCTCCTTGCCTGCCACGATTTGACGAGGGCTGGCAGAAGACATGAGATTCCTGGGTCAGAGACAAGAGACTGTGTTGCCCACAGCAGTAGCAGTAGCTAGAGAAGCAGCATTTGCACCAGTTTCACTAGGCCCGTTGCCCACAGGACAGCACAGACGAGCCCAGATAAATAACTGCACAGACAGTGGGCCATGCTATGGAAGGGACACTCTGAGGTTACTGGACCCAAATCTTTTATACTGGACAGTAAGCAGGCCTGATCTTTGCTCCAGAGACACTATCTCTGGTTTTCAGGGATGTCATCTACACAGAAAATTTTGAAAAGGTAGTCTGTAATAAAGGTAATCAGTGTCCCACTAAAAAGGTGTGCAGATATGCAAGATATGCATGGAGAATTGTTTTCTTCTGTGTTCTGAAATTAAGAAAGATTTTCATAGACTCATTAGACAATGGAAACACAATTATGCCTTACAGAAAGTGGCAGAAACAAATGACAAAATTTGAAAACTTGTTTGTGTTGTTCTTAGTTTTGATGTTTTTGTCATTGTGTTTTCAAAGCATCAGAACATTTCCTTTGATCTTCACAGTAATCCTTTGAGGTAAGTATGTCATAGCTGATGGAAAAATGAGTTAGAATAGGAGCTTCACTGACACCTGGTGATTGGTGGAGCCAAAAGTTCAACCCAGGACTTCTAACTTAACTACAAAGCTGCAAAACATTTGACCAATAGCATTAGAGTAAATGACAACTGCCTAGAACTCAAAACATCGAAGGTAGTGGATCTCTTCATTTCTCGAATGCTGCCACATTCTCATGTCAGAATCAGACACGAGTTGGGTGAAGGGAGAGATGCAAGCAGAGGAAAGGACGTAAATATGTTCTTTTTAGCTTTTTAATACTCAACTTCTCTTTTCTTTGTTCATGTTTTTTAAAGGTGGTTTGCACTGGGTAAACCAGTCACTGCTAAAATAAAATAAAAAAAAGTCTCAGAAATGCCACAAGTTTGGAAGTGAGCTGTGAAAAATTTTCAGAATTACAGCATTTTTACTCAAATAGATAGAACAATATTTATTTCACAATTCCATGCATTTTTTTCCACCAGGGAAATGTGCCCAATTTGAATGCATTCAAAAGCTCAAGCTAATGTCACATGCTAGGACACACTGTTTATAGCATCAGGGTGCCATCATTTATGACATATATCTGAAAAAAGCATAGATCGAATTGTACTATAGCACAGTATTATTAAAGCCCATTATGGACATTTGTGACTTAATAGAATCCTATAGTGAATCCATTTTGTGGGGGGAAAAATCCAGTGCACTTAGAGAGACATCGTGATTAGTAGAAAAATTCTGGGCAAAATAGTAGAAATTTGGGTATTCTGGTACCACTGACCCTTCTGTCACTTGTGTTAAGGGGTGGGGAAGTTGAACTAGATGGTCTCTGAGTGTCTGAAATTCAATTTCCCTCTCCTAGAGTGCAGCGATTCGGGACATTGGTTGTAGACTCAGACAGACGTGGTTCAACTCTCAGCTGTCCACGGGCTGGATGTTCACCCTCCCCCTCCCACAGCTTACGAAACCTCCTTACACCTTTTTCTGGCTTGTAAAATGGGGGTGAGAATACACACTTCAAACAATACTTTTGAGTATTAAATTAAATCAGATAATGCTCATTAAGCACTTTATACAGTGCCTGGTACATACTCAGCACTCAATAAATTACCATCAGTATCATTGTTAATTCTACGTCTTCATGTATCAAGTTCACTGACTGCGAGACTTCCTATAATACACGCACATATTAGACTTTTCTCTATTTTTAAATAAAGTCTCACTATAAGTCAATCCATGCATTCACATTTTGTCTAACATTTTATTGAAAAATTTCAAACCTATTATTAAGTTGAAAGAACTAGGCAGTGAATACCTGGATCCTACAATTAACATCTCACTCGATTTGTGTTATCACATATCTGTCTACTGGTTTCTAAATACATCCAACAAGACTTCCTTATTGATTTTTGAAATCCAGTGGAAGACATCAGTACACTCTCCTCCTAAACACAGCAGCCTGCATATATTAGAGTCCAGAATTTTTTGGGCCTCTTTTTTCCACTTGAGGTAAAACTTAACATACAACAAAATTATGCATTTATTTTTTTATATTTGGAAGTGATTTACGTTTTCTAAATTGACTCTTTTGTATTGACTGAAATATCAAAAATCAAATCATCAATTATATTTGCTATAATCTCATAATGCATTGAAATGCCTTTAAAATCCTGATGTCAAAGGGCAATCCCCCCTTGCAGGTCAGCTGAACCAAAGCACATTTCTCTTTGGTGGCTGTTTTACGTGGGAACATGTAATTTGACCCTGGTGTCATATATCCAAACCCATAAATAAAAAGACGTTCCATCACACACACAAATAAATTGTTACTACGTGTGGCAACAGACGTAGACTACACTTGTGATTGTTTCATAATATACACATACATGGAATCATATGTTGTACACTCAAAATTAATATGATGTCATAATCGATTATATCTCAATTAAAAATAAATATATAAATACGTACTAAGACATAAAAATGAATTTTGAGACTCATTGATGAGACAGAGATCACACTCTGGTTCTATGACTTTTTATTTCCTTCTACATGTTGAGGCACTCAGACTCAGTAGTTCCCACGAGCAGCACTAAGAGAAAGATGAGTAAGAGTTCCCCTACCAAAGGAAAGAGCTTTAGCAATCTTGAGTTTTGTTGGGTGTACTAAGGATTCTGACAATATTATCCCCTAACGTGTACCCGTTCAAAGTGCTTTATCATTCATCTACACCCTGCCCACCTCTCATAATATGTTTTCTGTACAAAATAAACCCTGGACAGAATAAACAAACAAACAAAAAAAAAACCAATTCCACTACAGTTACTGAAAAACATCGATTAACCATAGCTGGGACACTCAGATATCTATTTCTAAGGTTTCTGGTGAAGTAAGGAAATTCATTATGCTTCTGAACCTCTATTGAAACTTTGTTTCCTTTCTCTCACATGCTAGTTACGTCTTCAAGTATACAGACATGGTCTTCATGAGGAAAGATCATAGTGACGGGGAATTAACGAAGTACAGAGGACATGAAGAATGACTGACTGCACAACCTTGTTCCAACCCCAATGGAAGCCCGCAAGGGAGTTTGCTTTCATCGCTAGTATGTTTATTTGGTTTGCCTGTATGTTTCTCTCACATCAGAAAACAAAGTCTGATCGGATGGTTAATTTTATAGGTCAACTGACTGGGCTAAGGGATGCCCAGAGAGCAGATAAACATTATTTCTGGGTGTGTCTGTGAGGGTGTTTCCAGAAGAAATTAACAATGGACTCAGCAGACTGGGTAAAGAAGATAAACCTGATCAATGTGGGTGGCAATCATCCAATGCTTTAAGGGCTCCAATGGGACAAAAGGTCAGAGGTTACTCTCTGCTCAGCCAGGACTTGCATCCTCTCCTGCCCTGGCACACAGCACTCCGTGGCTCCTGGGCCTTCGGATTCAGACTGATTTTACACCTGGTTCTCCAGCTGATGGAAAGCTAGTGGTAGGACTTCTTAGTTTCCATAATGATGGGCCAATTGCTTATAATAAATGTATTGATCTACGTATCTAGCAAGCTAGCTGTATCTTGTCGGCTGTTTTTCTAGAGAACCCAAATCTGATTCTTGGCTTCTTGACACTTAAGGTTTTGCTATCCCTTGTACTAAATTTATTCTGCATGCATGGAGAGCTTTTTCAAAGCAGAGGGGGTGGTCCAGCAGGTGGTCAGGATTGTGGGTAATGCAGCCGTGAGCACTTCCCACCAGGGATCTGTCACCTGCAGTTAGGTGACCTCGGGAAAACCACTTCGCCTTGCCCAAGCCATGAATATGGCCACACTTTTCAGGCCTTCACTCAAAATTACAACAAGACAGTTTGTCCAGGTCTGAGGCATAGATGTTCCATGGGTTGGCCTTCATTCTCTTAGTGCCCTCTAGGTGCAGAGCACTTGGGACGATACCAAAGTAAATTATTTTTGATCCCTAACTTTTAGGCACTTTGTCCTGCTATTCTGTGTGAAGTAGAGTACGAAACTAGATGATTCAGTAGAAAAATGTGCATACTCTAGGACTGAAGAAAGCTTAAAGTAGATTGAAAAGACATGGCTTCCTCTCTCACAATTTACTTACACGGTGAGCTCTGGCAGGTTACTTAACCTCTCCCAGATATGACAAGTTACTTCATCTCTCTGAGAAATGACTTTCTACCCTGTAGAATGAGGAAAACAATAAAATAAGAGAAGACATTAACTGTTTATTATTTGCAAGGTGCTAAGAGCCCTTAAATTTCCTTAACTCATTTAATTCTCAAAAGTATCTCACGCCTGTAGAAACTGTTGTTGTTATTCCCTTTTTACCCAGGAGCACCCAGGTCGTCCAGCTGACTGGCGGGGTGCCTGGACTCACACCCAGAGCTCCTCACCAGGATGCTAACGATACTGAATCACACGGGCGTGCTGTGAAGATGAAATGAGCACAGCTGCTCGTGGAACGGGCATGTAGTAAACGTTCAATCCCTGGGAGCCCTTCTCACCTTTGCAAAAGCGTACCCAAATTAAGAATACTCAGAAACTTGACTTTAGGTGTTTCCGTACTTTAAGGAAGTTAGTGAATGTAAAAGAAGGCCATATATTGAGAATGGATCTGACCTAAAATATGAACTTTTATTCCCAAGGGAATTTTCCTTTTTATACAAGCTCTTTATGTCTTTGGGAGACATATACACCTTTGCTACCCAATAGTAAAGACAGGATCAAGAAGAGCTTGAGAGGTTCCAGAATGACGGGTAAACATGTTGGCATCAATCAAGTATAAACATTTCTGAATGAAACATTCCAATACAAAGTGTTCACAGACCTACGCACTCCCTTGATGAGTGTCTAAAATGAACCAAAGGACATACTTCACTCTGTGGTGACATCTTAATTTCCATTGTAATGTGGACAACAGCCAACCTCTTATCAACAAGCAGGCAACGGAGTGAAGAAGGGAATACCAGGACACCCCTCAGCAGCCAGGCAAGGGAAGAGGAGCTCCCAGAGGGCCACAGTGGCCTCTCCTGAGAATCTTAAGTTTGTGGCTCTTCCCCACATATTGGCTCAAGTAGGGCCCATGTTTGAGTCTCTTGGCCACATTATTTTTCCATGTGTTTTACATAGCTATGTTTGTCTTATTGGAAATCAGGCGAAATGCTAAAGAAGTTGCTTTTCCCCTTTTTCGAAGATCACACCCATCTAGGGAATTTGCTTGTTTCCTGGCACACTTAGTTTCCATGATGTAATAATGGATGCCAAGGTGCTGGCGGCTCTATCCAATAGCAGAGCTGCTGGCTTGTGGGGCTCCAAATGGGGTACTGTGGGGCTCAGGGAGACAGCACAGGGCCTCTCACACTACGTCCCCTATCTCACTATCTCGTACACCTCAGCGAAGAGCTAGGTGGGTCCCTCTGTGTTTTTGTGCGTTGGGTTTTGCTTTGATTTCGTTTTTGGAGTGGAGAGTTTGAAGAGGAAAGGGGTCTGTTAATCACCTGTCAAACTGTTCTATGTGGGCAACCAACCTCCTTGTCCTCATTTGCCTGTGGCTACCCTGTTCTATCCACCTCGTACAAGCAGGGAGCGGAGAATAACGTTTCTCCAGTGCCTCTGAACGAGAAGCCTGTGCTCCCTGAAAGGGGTGTGCGGGTGTCGGTGTAAATGTGCAAGCCCATTGTACCTTTCTGAAACAAGCTGTACCTTTCTGTGTGTCCCTGGTTGTGGTGTGTTACTTTTTGATCTCTTTACCAGTGTTTGAAATTACACTTTTAATGTAGTTGGAGCTGAGATCATGCCCCCGTCATTAGCCAAACACCCCATTATTACACACACATGGACACATGTGCACACATGTATATATGCATACACACATTTCCCTTCATACCCCCTGAGACTCATCCATCACCATGGCAAATCTCTTCAGAGATAAATGTGCTCTGCACTGGTAGATGGCGGTAGCTGGCTCCCAACTCTTCTACCCCAATTAGTATAAACGATGCCCACTCCCCCTTGCCACTGAGTGGGTTAATAGAGACATGTAACCTAGTCTTGGTCAACGAGCCACGAGAGAGTCTCCTGGGACCACTTCTGGGAATAGTTTTCTAGCTCGTAACACAGATCCACAAAATAGACACGGTCTGTCTCTCGTCTTCCTCCAGTCTAGACTTTGTTGTATCTGTAAGTGATGCCTGAAATGACTGCAGCCACCTTCCCACCAGCCAAAGCTAGGGCCAAGAGAGCTGCTCCAAAGCTGGGCCAGAGCCCTGACGTACCATGCCTGGAACCCATGCTAACTCCGGACTCCTTGTTAATAATAGATTTGATTATTGCTTATGCCAGTTTGGGTTGGGTTTGCTGTTACTTGCACGAAAAAGTAATTTAGCTAATTCAGATGCACTATTTTTATGGACAACCTTCATTATTAAGAGTTATTTAATTTCACGTATTTCTTGAGTTGCTTATATATTTGATTTCTGTGATATAACCATAAGATAATTGCTAATATTCTTTGAGTTCAAATTATATGCCAGGTATAGATACAGAGGAGAGCCTGCTACCGTGTTTTAAAAAGTGATATTACTTATAGTAAACTCATTTTTAATTGTTCTCTATTCCTACCCATGGTCACTTGTTAATACATATCACTGGTTAGTGCAATGTTAGGCGGTAGCCATGGAAATTCACCAAAGGCTGATGGCAAATGAGTTGATCAAACTAGACCCATAGGGCCCATTTCTTTTGCTTCTAAAAGTCTGAAGACAATTATAAAAAGGACTGGCCTTCTGATCAGTAGATCTAAAAATGACTTTAGGTTACATAGCACCATATATTTAATTAAAATTTTAAGGATACCTTTAATTTGCCTTTGACAGTGAGACTCCTCACCTTTTGGTGGTTGTAATGATGTAATGCCCAGCCTTGCTGTCCTCTCGTGCAGGACAAATGTGTCATGGCAGCGAGGACAGGAGTGCACGAGCACAGATGGGGAATTTCTGTAGCCCAAGTTTATAATTTGTGCATTTTGGAGAGAAACAGTACAGTACAAGAAAGATCGTGAGAAGTGACAGTTGGGACCCAGAGCTTTGTACATTTATTTTTAAAAAGTCCATTGTTTTTCCTTCAAATAAGCATAACAGATTTAAAGTGTCAATCCTAGAACAGTGGGGAATGCAACATACAGAGGAGGTGTCTTAGTGATTTAAAGCGTGGGGAAGATGCTGCCCTGGTGTGAAAGTCAAAGCTGAGTTCCCATCACTGGTTCTTCTTGTCAGTTGTTTTTAGAAGCCTCGCTGCTCCTGGACCTCCCTGGGAGGGCAGGTAGGTCATTTGGGATCTTCCTCCATTGATAAGAGACAGCTAGGGAATAGGCCCACAGAAGCAACATTTGCAGGGAAGAAGAACGCTGATTGGACAGCGATGTGATTGAGAGCCTGAAGTGTAGATACCAGATACACATGACAGGGAGGCCACCATGTAAGGGTGACGGGACTGGGCACTGAGAAATACATAAGCAAATAGGATGACATGGGGGCTGCATGAATAAAAGTCAAAAATGGAATTAAAAATTAACCATAAAAGAGTCGTTAATATCCCTGGAGTTCAGGCTACAGCTAGACGGGCTATATACCTTAGCTAAACTGTTTCATTTAATTCTCACACAGGCCTTGTGAAGTTGGTACTATTATTAACCTAATTTTATCCAAGAGAATAAATGGGGCTCGCTTGATACAGTGCAGAACTCGGATTAGGATCCAGGTTGTCTCATTCCAGAGCTGGCCTCTTCACCACGGTACTCTACTCTTTCACAGTTGACAATGTTAGTGTACTGGCAAGGCACAGCCAGCCGCTGCTACCCTACGTGATGGTTCTAATGCAAGTAAAACCAGCCAAAGGGCCCTGTCTACCACCCAGAGAAGTTCAGCCTCATAGCTTCACAGCCTCAAAGGCAGCTGGTGTCTTTGATCAAGGAAACAAACAGGCGTTCCGTCCTTCAAGTATTGACAGCCCTTGTTGGACACACGGCTTAGGTATCACTCTCCATTTACTTACTCAGCAAGCCACCTTCCTACACTGCAAAGACTCTGTAACAATACAAGGGGCTTTTGAAAGATGATGTGCAAGTATCCCTTACCTTCATCAGCCCAAGTCTTGTCTGCAAGCGCTCTACATGGATAGTCCTTACATGCCTCTTTAGATCTCTTCTCCATCCTTCACTCCGCTCTGGGTCTTGGAAGGCTGACCTTGATGAGCTCCATCAAGGGCTCCTTTGCTTCCAGGTTTTCAGTTAGTTTCATCCATTGGGAAGTAGCAGCCAAAAGTCTGAAGACAGGAGGAGAGTGAGGCCAAGGCATTTTGTCCCCTGGCTGCCTGGGTCCTTTCTTAAGGCCTCAGCTTCTCAGGCAGCCCTCTCCCATCGCTACAGAGAGAATTTTCTCTCCAGGTTCTGGAGGCCACCTCTACTCTTGGCCCTTCTGGCCTAAGAAGTGCTGCAAGGCTCCCTGCTGTAGCTAGTCTCGAGATGCTTCGTTGTCCCTGATCACTCCCTAACTCTGCCCACACTTCTGTAAACAGTCCCTGTACTAAAGTCACTTCCAATTCCCTCTTAGAGTGAGCCATCTGTTTCCTGCCAGGACCCTGATTGATACACAGCAGAAACAAACTTTGACTATTTTAAGCAAAAATGCAATTTGGGGATGGCGTGTTTGGAGTCACAAAAATCAGGGGAGGTGGGGGGAAGCAGAACAAGCAGGAGTCAACGGGCTGCTGGGAAGTGGAGGAGCAGGAATCACAGCTAAAGTCATTCGGAGGGAAGAGCCGAGGCCACCCACGGCCGCTGCCTGCATGCTCACCAACTGGGCCTGTGTCCTTCATTCACCTACTCAAGAGCTTCTGGGAGAGGGTCTGATTGCCTGAGTCTACGTTATACATCCCCAGGCCGACCTGAGGAATGGAGGGGGAGCATCGGGCCTGTTTGGCTATTGTGATAGGAAGTGGACACCACTACCCACCAACACCAACCAATGGGAAAAATCCTTTAAAATAAGAAATCAGGGTGCTAAAAGGAAGCAATACTCTGTCAAAGGAAAAACGTTGCTATAATAATTAGTAAAAGTGAAGCTGCCTTAACAATCCAAGCATCTAAAGCTATTTTCTCAAAAGATGTGGGTCCACATAGAGATAGGCACTGCTCCACAAGGACTGCAGTAGCAGAGCAGGACCATTGCAAAAGGTGCTCTACCTGGGTTAGTTACAAAGTTACCCGTTTCGTCTTCACAAGGTGTCCACGTTGTCCCTCTCTCAGAACTGCGCATTGAAGGGGTCCTCTGCCCAATAACCCGCGCCCCTCCCCCGCCCAGAGTTAGAAGATTCAGAAACCATAACCACAAGTAAACTTATCTCTAGAAAATCATTCACTGTATCACTTTTGGGCTAGAAATTGGCCCAATTATTTTCTTATTTCTTAGTCTCTTAAAGATTATTTTGAATCTCTACCAGCAATCCCTTGTTTTAAGCAGATTTTGACTTTTAGTAGCTCCAGATATAAGAAAGAATACGGTTTTATCATGAACTAAAGACAAAGAGCTTATTGAAATTTAAAGATAATGCTATTTTATTACATTTGTTGACTGCTGTATTCATAATTCATATGCTTACTAAAAATCTAACACAAAATTTAGATTGACTTTTGTAGTTCTTTGGCACCATGGTTTATCTCGGCTCCAAAATTAACTTACTTCACAAAGACAGAGCCGCTGACTTATGTCACCATACTCTTTCCTTATCATGAATGAAAGCAATACATATTTGTAATTGTTCCCTGGAGATTTCTTGATACAGTTACTATTATCAATAAAAGGAAATTCTTTGTCTTCAAAACAAAATGACATGGATGCAGTGCATCTAATTTTCAACTGAGGATTTATGTTCTATGAAATTAGATTGGTTGGTGGTACATATAAACATTTTTATTTCAAAAATAGTAATTTACTAGAAAAATGGCAACAAACAGAACACTATCCAGGCCAACTAGAAAGTTTCCAGTGCTGCGAGTGAGCTGATTTTATGCAGCATGACAATGTGGTGAAATATGGAGATGGATTTTTATGGCATTTTGAGATTTTTTCTTTACTTCAAGATGTAACTTGTCTCATCTGTTCTTATGTCTCATACTCTCCTTGTTTTGATGATATATGTAAGGAAAAGAGTAAGTGACTATGGTTATGTTTCAATGGGATACTCCTCTAACATGTCATCTGAGAAAGCACATATGAATGTTACTGCTTTAAATATATACAAATCTAATGGCCTACAATACTTATTAGTTGCTCGGTGGAGACAAGTAAGAAAGTAGAAAATCTAGCCCTCACATTCACAGAAGTGATAATATCTGTAAATCTTCCCCTTCTAATTTGAAAAACAAACATCTTTCCCTAACCCAATCTTTTTCTATTCAAAACCTTTGAACAGGTTTTTCTAAGTGAATTGGTAGGCCCTCAACTCTTTTAATAACCTACATTAGCACAAACAAATCAGCAGGTCTGATACAGTGATTAAAGTGGCTTGGTATCCTGAATACCTAGAAGCTTATGGCCAAGAAGAGGCTATTCCCTTTTACTGGCTTCTCACAATGCATACTTGCCAATTCTAGACTGAGATGTAGAACAGGGGCTGGCCCACTCAGCCTTCCAGCTTTGACAGCACGTGCCTATGAATAAATGGAAATGGGGCCACTATTTTCCTGTGTCAGGACACCATCAGCAAAAGTGGGAATACCAACCCACAGGCATGCAACATCCAGTGAGTTCCAATTCCAACACTGCTTTCTCTGCTAGATCAGGTGGCAGCGGACAGAAAAATTAATCTCCTGAAAGTTAATTTGCTAGTTGCAAGTCCAGGATATCATTGGGTAAAGAACAGTCTGCTGCTGCTTTTGACAGTATTTCACATACATTTTGAGGATGCTCGTTTCTTAGGAAGAAAAAAATCTCTGATTTCTGGACTGGAGTGTATAAGCAGTTGTTGCCAAATCCAACGTGGGTCTGTGGTTTCCAAATCTGAGATGTGAGAAAGAGCTATGGAGTCTGTGATGGAAGATCTCAGCTGTCTTATTCTCCTTAGTGCCCGATATATAGCAGCCATTAAATAAATAGTTTTTGAATAAATGAAGAGATAACTGGACAAACAAATGAGCAGTAAATTTCTTAATGGCAGTGGCAGATGAATTCATTTTAAAGACTTTTTCTGGGTCTTTGTGATTAAAAGCCTAACAGAAGACATAGTTGAGAATGATTCTCTTAAATGCAGTCAAATTTTGCTTAAAAAAATGAACACATAAAAAATATGCATTCACAAAACAAATAAATTAAAGGGTGATTATAGCATCACGGTTACATGGAAATATATGCCTTACTGTACAGCATTCCTAAATGTGGGCCCATGACAGTTTCTCAGGTTCACAGTTAAATGAGAAATATCAGCTCAGTGGACTGTACTTCATAAGGCTAAATTAATCAATTTAAGATGCTGTCCTTTATTCAAAAATTGACCTTTCCCCATTTACATGGTTAAAATACTAAAAAAAAAAAAAAAACATATTGGACCTAGTTTATGTTAGTTATTCCTTTTTAATGCCCTTATTTGCCAACACAAAATTGGAGAATCTATATTGGTTCTCCAGGTTTTTGAAAGTATTTTATTGGTTTGTGAAATCCAAGTGTTGGAGACTGGCTCCACTTTAAAATAAAATTCATTTTTATAAAAGCATAGAAATATTTCTTTTTAGAAACATATATATTGAATAAAGGAAGATAGTATAAACTTGGCCTTAATTATCTATGCTAATAATAGCCAACAGGTATTGATTGGCTACTGTGTTGAGCACTGCTCTCAGGCTTTTTGAAATATATTAATTCATTTAAATTTCATGGCAGCGCAAGAAGGCAGTATTATTATCCTTATTTTACAGATGACGAACGCCAAGCACAAAAATCAAGTCTTTGCCCCCAAAGGCACAAAGTATAGCTAGTGAGCTGATAGAGCTAGGAATCAAACCCATGCTCCACAACATACTTGCACATTCTTATATTAAGAAACTGGGCCATATGACATTACAATCAATAAATAAAACATTGGTTGTTGTATTCTAATGACCATACAAATGGAGGTTCAATCACCAAACAGATTATAAACTCCTATCCAAGACTCATATTATCTTATATTTAAATTGGAGTCCCTCCCAATCTTACCTTATCAACCCAGTTCGTGATGACCTATTTTTAGCTTCAGTGTTTACACAGACATTACTTCAAGCAACATTCTCATTTCTTCAGCTCATGTTTTGATTAGCAAATACTGAAAAACAAAACAAGAAAATATATTTTCGAATGGGGCATTTCAACCAAGTAGGGGATGAAGCATACACTCAAATACAGTCATTAAGATTAAGTTAACTTAGGGCAATTTCAACTAGTAAACATATAGAAAAGTGTATTTCAGTTTACCTATTAAAATATATATGGCGCGCACACACACACACACAACCCCATTCCAAATGTGGATACCCCTCCCAACGGTAGCTTCTTACTTCAAATGAGAACACAAACTTTGGTGGGAACTCATATATTTCTCTGCAGTGTCAGACCTGCAAATATAACATCATTGGGGCAAAGAGGCTAATTAGAAAGTAAAATTCATCACTGATGAACCAAACTAGGCGTTTTGACTACAATGGGGGAAAACAAACCTTCCAAATTTGCGGCAAATTGAGTCAAAGACAATACTTTTGTCTTTCAAAAATACTCTTGGTAGTGGTTAACAGTACTCTTGATTGTTAGGTTAAATATAGGTTCCTATCATACCTTCTGTTTAACACCCTTTACCAAAATATTGCACAACATTAAGGGAGTTGTCATTTTATTTCAATGGTAAGGAAAAGAAATTTTAAAACTAAAAAGTCCTGGGTCCCTCAGAGAGTATCAGCGATTGAAGAGGCCCTGGAGCTTCTGCAGTTCAAGGAAATTTTGTGGGCTAATGTATCCACCCCTCGGTCCTGAAGTTGGGGTATGCACATCCAATCTGAATACTTTGTTAAGCATACAGGACCCTAATTTGACACTGCAAGTGGCTCCTGCAAACTCTTCAATTTGCTGGCTTCTGCTCAAGATTCATCCCTAGTCCACATGTCCTAGAAAAACACAAGAACCAGTTCTAGGACGTAGTTGTCCACCTTGCACCCTAAGCTCCTCCCGAGACTATCTACCCGCCCC
>PVKM010020032.1:0-23672 GCA_004027735.1 Carollia perspicillata | reverse complement strand
CTTCAAAATACAAATAGACAAAAAGAGGAGAAAAATGTAGTGAGATTGCCAATGAGCCAAGACAGGCAGGGTAACCTGACTAGGGGAGTAAATAACATGTCTCTAAAAGATCTAGAATGTGGGGAAATGCTTTTAAAATGTTTATCCTTGCAATCAATTTCAAAGTCAAGTATCTTCTTTCAACAATTCGTTACTATTCATAGGCAATGCCAGCACCTAGACTTGCTGCCTGGCTGTTTTCTGACAAAGAAGATAATTTACATTTGGTTATGTCTTACAACATCCATAGACATTTCATCAACGTTTTGGCCCATTTTAGCAGCATATTTTCCTTACTCAGTCTTTCTGAAGGAAAGCCAGAAGAAATAATCCATTTTAGAGTATTTTTCTAGCATTGGTGTTTGAAGAAATTTAGATCCAAAAATAAAGTAGAACATTATGTTACCACAGTTTTGAATCCACATACTCGGTGTTCGTATGGGTCAAATTCCATGACACCCCATTCCAAAGGACTGTGAAATTCTTCCTGCTCTATCATTCTGGTGCCTCGAATTGTGTGTAACCTTAGCAGGCTCAAGGCTGGGTCTTAATAATCTTTTTTAAACATTATTTTCAGGTCTCACGATTTACTGTAAAGGGATAAGAGAGCTTGCTTTGTGCTGAGTCTGTAATTTCACTATCAGTTTTAGTTGTAAACACAGATCCTACAGACAACTACTCTCAAATGCCATTCTACTGCCTACCTTATGTAGATGTCAGACCTGGAAAATCTTAAGAACATTACCTATGCAGTAAAACAAACTTGTAATCATTTCTCATGATACTTAATTATGAAGCTTTTAAAACTTTTGGAGGTAGAAATATGTCCAAAGATAAACATACAAAGACCTGAGTTCTAATCATGCTTTTCCACTTACTGGTAATACTGGGCAAGCTATATAATTTCCTTAAGTCCCAGGTTCCTGTAGAGTGCAATAAAACATACTATCAGGTTTTCCTGAAAAATAAATGAGATAATTCAGGCACAGCGCTTAACTTAGTACCCAGCACTGAGCAGACAGGTAAAAGTGTGGGCTCTGGAATTTAATTCTGGCTTATAACTGTCACCCACAACTACTGTTGCACTCATTATGATTATTACTGAATAAATGTTTCACTTACTTGGCAGAAAGCAAGTCAAGACACATCTCATTTATGAAGCTAACACTAACCCTGAACACCCCAAACATGCCAGGCACTGTTCTGAGAGCTTTGAATGTATGAACTCACTAATTTTGAAAAAGCCTCCATTTTAATATTATCCCATTTATAGCACAATATATGAGAAAACCAAAGCACAGAGAGGTTTGATAACTTCTTTAATAACTTCACCATGGACACACCGCACGTGGCTGAGCCAGGGTGCACACCCAGGCAGGCCCCACCCTGGCTCTCAGCGTCCTCCCTCCTGCCTCCCTGCATACCCATCGGTCCTGCATTGTGCCCTGACGAGCCACTTGGCAGAGACGCTGGTCGTTGCCTGAACTTGGTGAAGGAGAGAGCAGATTTAAGGATGGAGAAGTCTGAGTAGACAGAGGGTGTGCAACCATTCTGATGGGTAGTTTGGGGCACTTACAAGAGCATTACTGGTCGGAACCACATACCGGTAGGACTGACAGAGGGTGAGCCCTCACCTGGGAGCTGTCCAGCCAGAGCTTGTAAGGCCTCGGTCATGAGGAAGAGATAGACTTCGGGCCATTTTGGGATAACTTTGAATGTGACAGAAGTCCCTTTTCTTACATTGCACCAACATGGTGATCCCAACGCTCTCTCCTTATTGGTTCTGATTCCACCTTGACGCAACTGCCCACGCCATGTTCCGGCTGTCGTCCACACAACTATCCTTCGATAGTTTGCTGTTTCCTCATGCCTCCCCTCAGTCTCCTCTTCTCCACATTCAAAGCCTCACAGTAGCTCCCTGACTGGTGTGGCTCAGTTGGTTGGCTGTCATTCTGCAAACAAAATGCCAGCAGTTCTATCCCCGGCCAGGGCACATGTCTGGGTTGCAGGTTCAGTCCCCGGTCAGGGTGTATGCAGGAGGCAATCGCTCAATGTTTCTCTCTCACATTGATGTTCCTCTCCCTCCCTTCTCCTCGCTCTAAAAATACATAAAATCTTCTTTTAAAAAAAGCCTCACTATCACTTCCATCCATACAGCATGACGTTATGTCCTCTCCACCCTGGACCCATCCCTACCTTCGTGGTTGGGAGTTCAGGGACGGCGTCAGGCAGATGTTGGTTTGAACCCTGGTTCTGTCTTACTAGTTTTGTGACATTAGATGTGTTCCCTTTTCTGTGAAACAGGAGTAAGCACATCTGTATGACAAGCTGCGAGGATTAAAGACGAAATTCCCAACAACTTAGTGTGCCTATTATACAATACACGTCCCCAAACACGGGCTGTTTGTGGCTCTTGCTGTCCTCATCTTGGATGTTGTGAGACTGCGGGGACACAGATGGCAATGTGACATCTGCTCTAGTCCCGAGTCAGCACAGCGCAGGCAGAGCTGCAAAGACGCTCCGATTCTCAAGCTCCCACCACACAGGTCGTAACCCCAGTCCCGGGAGTGAGCGCCGGACGGCCGCTTCTCCCTTTGTCAGCATTACTTCTCTGGGTCTGGGGGTCTGACAGCCTACCAACAGATACACGGACCTTGTAAAACATCATGGAATTCTTTTTAGTGAAAGACATAAAACCTCAGTGATATTTTGTTACTGTGAGACAAGTGAAATTCTGAAAACCATGACTCCATTTGGAACAATTAAAACAGACACCAAATACCAACTTGGAAAACACATCGCAGAACAACAATTCCTCCTGGGAGTTCAGTCGCTTCTAACCTTCTTTCCTAAGATGCCAACCCATGATGAAGAGCAATCAGACCCTGGGGCGGAAACCTTGGCTCCCATGGCTGGTCCTCACGCAAATAGGACGGTGACAGCTCGAAAACAAAGTCGTGGCAAACACACTTTAGGCACTGGCAACACAGCCCGCACTGTCAAGTCGCTTTCCCACTGAACCCAGATTGAATTTGGGGATGTTCTTTATTCACTCATTATCCTCTTATTTGTCTTGAACAGGAACCATTTACCCTGTAATTCAGATTCCCTAAAGACTTAAAGGCTGAGTGTGGAAACTGACATCAGCTGTGCTAACTCTATTGCTGTCACTACGACATTTCAGGAGGAGAATACTCCAATTTCTTTGAAGCAAAGCAGGGACAATCTCTGTCTTTGGATCCTCCCCCACAGAGCCTGGCACAGACCCTTAACCATAGTCTGTACTCAACAGTTTCTGAAGAAGTGTTCCTAGATTGCAGAAACACAGGTCTGGTTTTTTTCTTCTTGTAATAACGTTGAGCACTCAGGCTTACGTAGAGGTCAGGAGTGCTCTCCACACAAAGCTGGAAACAGCCTCGGTCTGAGTTCCCTTCCCAGCTCTTCCAGCAGAGCACACAGGTGAGGAAAGTTTGCGGAGTCAGCCCTCCGCGTTCCAATTCCAGCTCTATCATCTTGGGGAAGTTCTCTGAGCTCCTTTCCTTATCTGTAAAATGGGGATAATAATGTGGTCTACACCCCTTTAGGCTTGTCACGAGAAGTAACGGAAATAATACATAAAGTATAAGGAGAGGTTGGAGCCTCTGGTCAGCACTCAGTACCTCAGCTATTGTTTTATCACATGAAGGTCGAAGGGCCTGGGGCAAGCACTCAGTCACATTGCCTCGCCATGTCCTCATGGGTAAAGCAGAGTACGAACGCGGTCCACTCCTGATCTGCTGGGAACTGGCAGGAGGCCCCTGAGTGAAAAGTTTCCAACTGTTGGTACGAGAATGTTTTCATCTCTAAAACAGATATCCTAGGACTTAAATCATAAAATCTGATGGTACCTGGCTGCTATGAGGAAAGCTGGTATGTATTAGACCTGACTTGGAGGTGGGTGGTTTATGAGGAAGAAGTGGGAGCGCTGTTGGGCAAGGCATTCCCGTGCAGCATGCACGCCTTTTTGCAGGATGGGATAGAGGGAGGTGCTAGTCTCCAAAGCGCAGCTGCTTTTCAAGCCAAATTCCCAGAATTTCTCAGTAAACTACATTGCTTCAGGACAATGAAAAAAAAAAGAAAGAAATTCACTCTCTTTTTGGTAAAATCACTATGAGTAATTTTATTCTGCCTGTTTGTATAGGAAAAATAGTAAAATCCATCTGCAACTTGAATTTGAGAGATACCCCCTTCACTTTACAAGCTATTTGTACACCGTGATTATCTGTCCTCCAGACGAATCTCCGGAAAAGAATCACTTACGTGGAGGATGGGCACTGGATCCTGACCTGTGAGCCCACCCTGTGCTGGCCACTTCATGTGCACCATCTTTTATCCACACAATAATCCCTTGAATGTATTACCACCAAATTTCATGGATCAAGAACACTGAATGTCGGTGAGCTACATGACTTGCACACTGTCCTGGGTCATGGCACTGAGATTTGATCCAGGGTCTCTGGGGTGCATAGTTCATGCTTCAGACACTAAAGGAGGAAGATGAACCTTCCCAACTTAAACACACTGATGTTTACAAGACAATCCTTTGCAGTGTTCCATTTGGAGAGGGAAAATGATCCATCCTCATGAGAATTGGTGCTATTCAATTTAATCTGGTTTAGAATGCAGTAATTAAGCAGTTAAACTCCTTCATGATACTCTAGTAGAGTAATATCATTGCCCATGTCATTCCGAAGATCTTTTCTATCTAATGTCTATCAGTTCTGGCAAAAGGGAAAGCCACAAAACCCCCCAACAGCCCAGGGAGCGGGATAGTTTCTTCCTGGTACAGGCACTCAGATGTCTATCTAATAGGCAGGTAATTCTTGTCAAACGCACGTTCCTGCAGAAGGGATCAACACTTACTGCCAGGTTCCAGCCTGAACTTCCCTATTTTAAATGTTTGAATGAACCAATTACCATGGTCATAGTGGAATATGTGGTAGTCTACTCAGGGTAATCATCTTAAATTTTGCTAGAGATTTTGATTTCTGATTGGGAAAATTATTTAAAGTCTACATTAATTTCCTTTAAGACAGGGTGACTGGACCCATGCTAATTTTCATGATAGGTCAGAACATACTTCCCTTTTTATTTAAGCATTTCACCCAACTATTATTCTACTACCACGCTTTCACTTTGGGATAGAACCTTTGCTAATGGACATTCTGCTGACTTCTTTGCACGTGACTGGGGACAAAGGAAAGCTGCTGGGGTAACAGCTCAGAAACCTGACTCACTCTCACCGCACTGAAAAAGACAAAACTTCCCACACATCCCGATCACTCACCCTGTGGTTAAGATAAAAATCTGAAAGGGAAGCAAAGAGTTTTTGGAAAGTTCTGACCAAAAAGTAAGGAAGTGTCTTATTAACCACCAGGCAAAGGGAAGGGGAGGTTTTAGGACCTCTTATTCAAAAGAAGTGAGACCAGACTCTGATTCTCCTGGGCCCGGGCCCAGCCCTGGTGATGGAAGCACCTGGAAAAGACCACTGTGGCCACTGTTCAATGCTGCTCTGAGGCTCCCAACAGAAGCAAAAGCAAAGTTGAACCCCAGACCCACAAGCAATAATGACACTGCCTATAAAAGAGGATGAGACATGCAGAAAATATTTTATAATCAAAATTCTCGCCAGACAGAAGGTTTTTTAAGAGGCCTTTGGGGGAATTTCTGAGGATTCTTAAATACCATGTCAAGCAAATGTGTATTGATGTGCATGCTCTTGTGACATCCTTCCATTTCTTCACTGTATAATTAGGAGGCACAAAGAAGAGAATTGTTGAGCACTTTCCCTATCCTCTGATGCCGTTAGTCTCTTGTTGATCAAATTCCTGGTAGGAGCTTACTTAGCCAATGTCAGCGACGTTTTTGAAAAATATCCATTTCTTTCTTTTTGTGTGTGATGATTGTTCCATATTTTAATGCCCAAGAATATGAATTTAAGATTGAGAGAGATTTCGAGAAGTTTATAGACTAGTTTGTCATCCAGGGTAAAGCACACAAACTTCCCCTTGAAATCCACAGACAAGACTTGAAAGCCCCGCATTGATTTACAGCCTTCTTCTCAAAACCACACAGGCAAGTGCAGTGACTCAAAATTCTAATTAGTTTATCTGTACTCTGCTCATGCCTTGCCATGCTCAAGGAACTTCACAATTTTCATCACCGTCCACAAACAAGCCCCGACTCACCAAGATTTACAAAGCAGTCAGTGGCAAAGTTAATTGGACTCTGGATTTTCTAACACCCACAGAAAAATCCGTGCAGTTTTGAAAGAGAAAAATACGACCAAGGCACCAAGACTAAATTTAAGTGTGGCATTTCCAAACCAACCAGAGAGACAGGAAGAGAGATCACTTCACAGAGGGTTTAAGTATGTGTTAGGACAGTATTGTTTTTTTCCCTTTCACATTTCCGGTGGCTGGATGGAGCAATACAGGGCCAGGAAGAGCCTGGCAACTGCTACAGTCCAACTCGCAGCTTGGGTCTTCTCAGGACTCTGAGATACCCCGGGGCAGAAAAGAGTCAGGAGAGTTTTGTACTCAGACCCGGGAGAGACAGGGGACAGGGGAGTACAGGAAGATGAAGCTCAGGGAAAAGCAACTGGATGGGAGGGCGGGGAGAACCAAGGGTTTTATCCTTGTCTCTAGGCCTCAGAAGCTCGGACTTTTATCTTTAACAGGCTGTTGCCTTCCAGGGTGCCCTTTCAAGTATACAAGATAAATTGTAGTCCGACCTGTGTGATCTTGAAAGCCCTGTATAGGAATTTGAAGTCTTTCGATGTTGTACTGAGGGGGCAGGAGAGTAATGTAACCCTGACTGTACAACGGGGGTTTTGAGAACAGCCAGTAGGAACCGAAAGGAGGGGGTGGATGTGAGAGAGGATCTGGGTGGAATGCACAGGGTTTTAGAACGACCGGATGGAGGGGCGAGTGTTAGGAATGCCTTTAAGCACAACGGCTGAAGAGATGGTGTTGTCATTAAGGGAAATGAGGTATGCTGACACGGGGACAGGTCGTGAGATCAGTGACATTTTCAACAGAATGAAATCGAGGTGGTGTCAGTGACAAAGCTTTGGGGCAGAGGTTGGGACTGCCAGTATATACTTGGGAACCCTTGGCATATGGACCTGGGGCCCTCAGTGTGTATGGGTTGACATCAAGGGAGAAACCAAGGTTGAGGGAAAGGAGTAGAGGGAGGTGCAAAAGGGACCAAGGACAGACCTGAGGAAATGCCTGCATTGGGTCAGGGCAGGAGGCAAGGCAAGGGAGGGAGGGAGGGAGAGCTGGCAGCCGCAGCGTCGCAGTGTCGAGGGGAAAGGTAATGCGGAGTAGGGGTGGATCAGTGGTCTCGGTCATGTGCAGGTAGCTAGCTGGTGACCTCTGGTGACCCAGAGAAGGCAGAGGTGGAAGTCAGTAAAGGATTAAGATGTTAGGATATGCTGGGGAAATGGATAATAAATGTAGGTTTGTAGACTGAAGGGAAGGAGCTGGTGGTGACATAAGGGATGGGAAGTGTGAGAGGGGTGGGCTACAACAGTGTGGCTTGGCTCAGGAAGGTTCTGGAAGAAAGCAGGATCAAAATAGGATGGGGGGAGAGAGAAGAGATACAGTCTCCAAGGAACATCTGAGAGAGGAAGGAAGGAAATTGCAGGTGTTTCTATAAGATGACTTCAAGCCGGACTTACAATTTGTTTTTGTTATGTTTTAGTGGAATAGCAAGATTTCACTAAAAATCTATTATTCTTAGGGGACTGTATTCAAAAGACTAATTTAAAAAAACCCTTGTCTTCCAGCACATACTGTCTTAAACCCTTCCCAGGCCCTGCAAAATTAGCATGCCAAACTAGACAAAAGATTTACTTTTCTTCATCTAGAAAGATGGTGCTTTTTTGGGTGATACAAAAAAAAACCCCAAAATCTATGTGTGTTTGATGAATTCAAATTTCTAATTTAGTGAGGCAAATGTTTATCATAATTTCAGACGGAAAAAGACATGTTTGTTGAAATGGGTGTTAAAATTGAAAAAATCCAGCACTTTGAACAAAGAAAGAAGTGCTGCTTGCATTGAGATTATATATAGGGAGCCTCCTCTTTGCAGCATGTATAACTCTAATCCAATCATTCATGAGCTAGAATTATGCCACACGCGGGAAGGACTGATACAAACTGGTTCCTCAATCCACAGAGTTCAATGTCTCAAGGAGGAGAAACACGGAAACCTCTTTCCTAAATAAACTGTAGTTGACACTACCGTAGTGAACTGTGTAAGGGGTACGGGAACCCACCTGGGAGTGATGGGAGCGGGGCTGCCCAGGTAGACTCAGGTTTGCCTCTTCCCTGAAGGGGGATGGGGCATGATGAGGAATGGCACTGGGCAGTGGGGGAAACGGGAATGAAGGGGCAGGAAATGGAGCCAGGGAAGGACTGTGGAAAAGACTATGAATTGTATCCTGCCTGGGAATGGAACCAATAAGAGAAGTTGAAATGAAAAGGAGTATCATCAGAAAAAACTGCCCAATTTGTTTTAACTGATACCTTCCTAAGCATCTCCCCCCTCCCCCTGCTGCCTTTCTTTAGAAACTTCCCACAGACTGAAAGCAAGATAATTCTGTCTCATTCCTGCCTTTACAACTCTGAAGTTCTTTGTTTTTAAATGATGCTATTCGTTTTTTATGGCTCTTTAGAGAAGAGTGGAATGGTCTGAGAGTTGTCACCAAAGTGTCAGAGAGTGCTCTAAAAACCCATATGGCATAAAGGTGGCTTTTTAAAAAAAATTCTCACCGGAGGACATTTTTCATTGCTTTTAGAAAAGGAGGAGGAGAGAGAATGAGGGCGAGAGAAAAACATCCATGTGACCATGTGAAAGAGAAGCATTGACCGGTTGCCTCCCATAGGCAGATGGGTGCCCAGACTGGGGATGACACCTGCAACCTAGGTATGTACCCTGACTGGGAATTGAACTTACAACCTTTCAGCTACAGGATGATGCTCCAACCAACTGAGCCACACTGGCCAGGGCAAGGGTGGCTTTTGTTTGGTCAATGTGTATGCAGTAGCTATGCTAAAGCTTTAAATAAACTTGTGAGGAGTCCTTGAGGAACACAAACCCAAGCTGGCCCATGCGAGCACCATGATCAGGCTGGGTATTTGCAACCCTTGAAACCTATCTGGTGAACATCAATTTGTAGCCAGGTTGAGTTCAGCATGGGCAGAGTTAGAAAGGGGTGTGCGTCTACACCAAGTTCAGCTCTCCAGTGTTCATGTTCAGCTCTTAAGCACACAGTGGGAGCCCCCACAAAGGCCTCACACAGACTGACTCACATTCACTAGGGTGTAGTTTAGAATCGCTCTTGGGCGTTTCAGTTTGCCTCTCCATCTTCTCCCAGCGGGCCTGCCTAAGGATCGCTTCCAAGCATGCAGTGCCCAGAGAGCATTCCCCTGAACCAAGTTCTCCTTATTGTTTGAAATTTCCAGTGGTACTTTAGCACCTTGGTGACTAAAATTCTATTGATTCTGCCCAGAAGATCACACCTTATTAATGATTGGACAGCCATTTCGCATGCGCACGCACACACACACACACACACACACACACACACACACAGAGCAGCTATAAATTTTTATTATAGATATCATACAAATATAAAATATTATATAAACATTTTAATAGCTTTGCTTGATTTATGGCTACTTATTGAAAGAAAAAGCACCAGTTTAAACTTCCATGGGTATCTTTTAAAAAGAGGCCTGGGTTTCCCTAACCACTCTCCCAGACTCTCAGATATTCCAATTGTATGAGAGAGTGGAGCTATATTTTATAATGTGTTAAAAGCAAACTAAATAGTACATGGGACACACATGTATGAGCTTTTTATAGGGCTTAGAACGTAATTGTGCCTGTATCTTCGCTTTCAGGGTGCCAGGGGTTGTGGCGATGACTCAATCCTACTCCTTGTAAGTGCAGGCGACTCCTCCATCCTCAAGTCCTCTGTCCTCGTATGGTTGCAACAGAGAAAATGAGAACCACTTGACAACAGCCCACGTGATGAGACGGTTTGTGACATTATAGCACAAGGAAGTTCCGTGTTCATTACATGTCAAGGCTGCCAAGCAGTCACGGATCCGATATCTACACCCACAATAATTTGTAATGACAGTTAAACAGAATTCTCCAGCAGGGGTGTCCAACCCGCAGCCTGTGGGCCTCATGTGGCTCAGGATGGCTATGAATATGGCCCAACACAGAATTGTAAATGTACTTAAAACCTTTTGTTGTTGTTGTTCATCAGTTTTCATTAGTGTTTGAGTATTTAATGTGTGACTCAAGACAACTCTTCTTCTTCCAGTGTGGCCCAGAGACACCAAAAGGGTGGACACCCTGCTACAGGACAGCTGCCTTTACGGCAGACAGTCATAGGAAGGGCTCTATTAACCAAGCTGGGTGATCAAAGCAAACACTTTGCCTGATTCAAGGGCAATTTCCTGGGAAAAGTGGCTCCTAAGACGACTTTTGCAGAATTTGTGAGTGATATAATTTTATCTCTTAGTAACCTGATCCCTTAGTTTCAAGGAAACTCCCGAGATTGCTTGACTCAAGGGGTAATTCCCCAGTCTGTTCCCACCAGGGGTATATACTTGAGGAAAACCACATGGCAAAGGGGAAGTGCTCAGGCTTAGGAAGTTAGAGTTCAAAGTCATACAGACTCTAATCCCATCTCAGCTGATACTTAAGATATGGGACCCTACTTAATTTATCTGAGCCTCAGTGCCTTAACTATATATGGAGATTGATAATACAAGCTATCTCCTAGGCAGACTCCATACAATATGTATGAACTGCCCAATGCCAGGGTGGATCATGGGTATTGAAGCAGTGGTTGCTACTATTATGGGCCACTGAGAGCATAGTTAACTGTAAAAAAAAGTGAAACCAGGGATTTTGATACCGGCTATTATCTCTTCACATTATGATATTTTCCCAATAGCTACACAACTAATTTCTTTATTTTTTCATATCTCTGCTCAAATATTACCTTCTCAAAGAGACCTACACTGACCATTCACTTACTATATTTAACAGGACAACCTACAGTGTTCCTCCCAACATTTTAGGGTCACCTAACACACTCGATAATTTTCTGATTTATTAGTTGTTGCTATCACCTGTCTTTCCATTAGAACTAAAACCCCTCAAGGGCAGGAGTTTTGTCTGTTTCTCCTACTGATGCATTTCCAGCACTTAGGGGATTCTTGGTATTTGTTAAAGGCACAAAAGAAGAACTTTGCTTCAGTGTGTTTGTCTTTGAATGTCGGGTGAGTCAAAGAGGAGTAACGGTCTCTCCAGTGCTACTCACTTACTGGGTGAGAGTCGGGGCAAGCCTGAGGGCACTGCTCACCAAAGGGAGCATTTAACCGGCTCTAGCATGGCACACTGGGTCCTGTGGGCAACAGAAAGCTTTCCTGAAATCGGCTTCAGTATTCACAACAGGCTCCCTCGCCTGGAATCCTTCGCACATTATGCTCATCAAGCTGCACAAGGGAAGGATGTCTGAGCTTTCCATGGAAACAGTAGGAAACTCTCACTAAATCAACATCACCATCAGGGGGATGTCGATCAAGTTCACGATGTTCAGCAGAAACCTGCTTTTTTGTAATTTGTGAACAGTTTCCACATCCGCTAACTATTCATGCCTTGTTCAAGCAGATGTGTCAACATCTCCCCAAAATATCAATCAAAGAGCAATGACTGGAATTTTAATCAACTACAGCAGTTCTCAAATAGAATGGAGAGGCTTCTATAGCAAAAAAAAAGATGCTACAAAGTTGATCATGGCTTTTAATCCTGACCGCTCTATCTTTGGCATCCACCCTACCCTGTTGCCATTACATCATCAATTCCACAAGAGCAAGGACTATGTCACTATCTTGTTCCCTGCACAGTGACTGGCACCTACTAGACAAACAATAAATACCTCTTGAATGAATGAATGAACTAAGTTAATTCAATACATAGTTTAAAGCCTGTTTACGCAACCCAACTGACACAGTTCAAAGACTACAGATTAAAGATAGTGATTTTGTCCAACAGGATGGATGAGATTTGGCAGCAATATGTACGAAAAAAGGTCTGAGAGGTTTTGTTTTTCTCAAGCCTGACATGACATGAGGACCACTGTGCAACTAACTTGCTAAATAAGCTAATGCCATCTGAGCCCAAATTAACAATTGACAGAAGCAATGTGTCCAGAGGATAAGAAATAATGGTTCTCCTGCATTTTTAACTGGTCAAACCATGCATGGAAAAAGTTGCCCAGGTCTAGGTACACGTTTTAAGAAACCTTCTGACTAATCAGTAGTACTCCAGGAACTGAGTCTCAGAGGTAATAGTGGAAGGAATCGGGTGGTGTGAGAACGTGTACTAGGTACTCAAATAGAGCGAAAAAGGCAAGTGGCAGCACTAGATCACCTCCTTGTCACCTTGGCCAACAGCAGGTCACCTCCTGACATGCAAGAGGGTGCCATCCACCGCAGTAGACCCACCAAAGTTTACCATCATAGATGCACAAGCAGTAAACACTTACTCTACCCCCTTGATGTTTTGTGATAGCTTAGCACATGGCTTAATTGCAACAACAGATAACTAATACACAGAGAAGGAGTGTCTATTGTATATAAGAGGAGCAAAATAGTTCTATTTCTTTTGAAGATTAGAATAGAAGAGTTGATTTAAATCCTTAGTGACTCTCCAGAAGAAAACTTTGGCTCTTAGGAAATTGGATGTTTATAATGAACAAACTTTACTGAATTTGAGCTTGGAAATCAGCAAAGCTGATCACCCATCACAGTTTTAGCAGGCTCAGGCTGCTGAATCTAGCCTGGCTGAATATTAGAGAGCTGGAGAGCTCAACTGGGCCAGGGCCCTTAGCTGTTTTGTTTTCTCCTGTTTACATTCCGATACTAACATAGTATCTAGCACATAGCAGGCATTCAGTAAATATCTGTTAAACCAAAAATGAATGGAAGATGGCAAGGCTGGACCCCAGCCTTGAATTCAAGAGAGTAAATTGCTGAAACTGGGTCTAAAAGCCATATAAATCTAACCAAGTAGTTAGGAAATATTTACAAAAGCTACTTTTCAAGCTCTTGAGAAAAGGAATAGAAGTAATACAGAACAGCCTAAGCATCTAGGGGAGGTAGAATAGAGTAAATTGAATATTTTGTGATACAAAACTCTGTAATATTCATGTCTGTAATTTTTACAGATTAGTGAGAAGCAGCCTAGGAGAACAGGAAGCACAGGACAGGGACAGGGACAAGGCACGGCACTGGTAAAGAAAGGCTTGAAGAACAAGGCGATAGTGTATGTTTTTTAAATCCTCACCCAATGATATGTGGTCTTTGTTTTGTTTCTGGTTTTTAGAGACAGGAAGGCAGAGAGAAAAAAAACATTGATGTGAGAGAGAAACATTGACCAGTAGCCTCCTGTACACTCCCTGACTGGGACTGAACTAGCCTTGACCAGGGATCCAGCCCACGACCTTTCAGTCATGGGGCAATGCTCCCACCAACTAAGCCGTCCGTCCTGGGGCCAAGGCGATGGTATTTTTAAACATACTGGGTTTGGGACTCATGATTCCAGCCTTCTAAAACATTCTTCCTCTCGGGCGGATCCTGATGCAGGCTCAGCAGGTGCCATGTTTTAAAGAGCAGTTCCCTTGGAGGGAACAGCGTTTCTTTTTACAGACTCTTCACACAGCTCACGAACACATAGAAAGTACCCTCTTCACTATAGCAGGAGTCTGCAAACTTTCTTAAATGTACCTAGTTGAGGCTTTGTTGGTCATATGTAGCCACAGACATTATGTAAATGATGCACTTGGCTGTTTTCCACTAATAACTTTATGGACACTGAAATTAAAATTTCACTTAATTTCATGTGTTATGAAATATTCTTCTTTTACTTTTTTTAAAACCATTTAAAGATGTAAACACCATTCTTAGCTTGTAGGCCCCAGAAAAAAAAAAGTGTTGTGTTGGCTTTGGCCTCGAGGCCATAGTTTGCTGACCCCTGCTGTTTGAGATGACAAATTGGTCCTACTGACCAATGAGAGCAGCGCGGGCTGCCCCAGGAGATCCCAGGAGTGATCGTTTTGATTGGATAAGAGCAATTTTTAATTTCGTAATACAGCTGCATAAGGAAAAGCAGACTTTAGGAGGATTACTCTGTCCTCAGCAACTCTTTCAGGAAATTTCAAGGGTCAAGAGCTGTTTTGCATTGTTTCTAATGAGCTTGGCAATTAAGATAAAGTTGTTATAAATTCCCATGTTTATAAAAATTCAACTGAATTCCTGAACTCTGTAGACAGTGCTGTAGGCATGAAAGAATATTCCTATTTTCCTCCCCCAGCCCTCTGACACAAGGCCATCTATATTCTTATGTAATTATACACCAGACTTGACAATGACTTCAGAATCATACTTCTCATCTTCCTATCACGGAGGCAGAATGATAGAACGCTCTGAGTTTTTGAAGTTAGAGCATTAGCCTCCTATATGTAGACTTATAAAAGAAATTTCTTTTAAATATAGATGTTAAAAATAGCCCTGTTCCTCAAAAGAAATTAATATAACTATGTCCCAAGGAAGTAAAAACCTTTATAATTAACCATGTTTTTTTTTTTACTGTGGCTGCCAGGAAATTCAGAGTCAAGTTTGTGCTCCAATTATAAAAATTAAATAAGATATTTATTCTTTATTTATATTGGTATTTTCCAGGGTCAACACTTTTGCCCCTCAACTCCCATGATATGTTCATTTTTTTCTCAGGAACAGAATAAACCATGTTGGTAATACATCCACAGCAAGATTAGCCAAGCCCTGGCTGGTGTACCTCAGTGGATTGAATGCCAGCCTGCAAGCCAAAGGGTTGACAGTTCAATTCCCTGCTTTGGTTGCAGGCCAGGTCCCCAGTAGGGTGTGAGTGAGAGGCAACCACACCTTGATGTTTCTCTCCCTTTCTCTCTCCCTTCCTTTCTCTCTAAAAATAAATTTAAACATCTAAAAAAAAAGATAAGCCAAATGAAGCATTTCTTTCAAATATCCTTTTTTTCAAGACTGTCTTCCACTTCCCCATATGTTTCTGTTCTTCATCTGGCTATTAGATTCTTGTTGCCATGGCACTTAATATTCGTACAAACAATAAAAAACAAAGTAACAATTTCTGCCCACTTCCTGTCAACTCTGAAGTTAGAACTTCAGGCCGAGTGGTATGTGATTGATTCCAACTTGATGCACCCAGAGGTGGTGACATGGGGTGGCCTTGAGCCATTTACTCCAGGTCTCTTAGAAAGGAAAAGTCTCATTTTTTTACTGCCTGGGATGCTAAAATGAGGTAAAGATATTATATAATTCTTCTTTATTGGTTCAGTCAACAGGTATTAATTGAACACCTACTATATGTCAGACAGAGCAATGGGGAAAAAAGCAGGACAACTATAACTGAACGACAGTAATAAAAAGCAAAGAAAAGCATGTGAAACCATAATTATCAATGTGACACACATGTTTACAAGGCAAATACTTTTCTTTTTCAAAAAATAAATAAAGCAATACACAAAATGTAAAAAATAAAAATTAACCAATTACACTCTATATCAAATTTTTCTTCTCACCTTCCTATAAACAGGAAGTGGATTTTATAAACAGCAGAGTGAAGAACAGAGGACGTAAGTAACTAGACCTTCACTGAGGATGTTAGGGCTGAAGTCCGCCATCTCTTACCATTTGGGCACATGGTGAAGTTTTATTAATTTGGATAGCATTATCTGGAATCTAAGACAAATCAGACAGGAGCCAGATTACAGTGGAACATCTTACTCAATCAAAAGAATCTGTTTATAAATGAATAATGTGCTGATTACAAAGTGTTTTGGACCTGACTCTTAAAGTAAATCTGGCCTCTAGATTACATGCTTTAAAAATTTACATGCTTAAAAGCCTTTATCTTACGTGTTGTAAAAAAATAAAAACCAAAACCAAAAGTATCCTTCTTTCAAAAATTGAGCATAACTTAGTTTCTCACTAATCACAAAGGAGCCTGTTCGAATTGTGGGCAATTCGTGCTGGCCGCGGAATGGGGTGGTGAAGAGCCAGGCGTGGGTTTGAAGCCCAGCCCTGTTACTCGCCAGCTGGGCTGCTCTGGCCAAATGTCCAATCTGTCTGTGTTAGTACTTTCATTTAGAAAATGAGGGCACTATCGTATCCTTCCTAGTGTTGTTACATGAAGAAAAAGGGGACTAAAAGGGCTTAGAACATTGAATAATAAAATGACTATGGGCAACGATACGGCATCACACTCCGGATTCCAATTCCAGCTCAATCCATCACTTGCTGTGACCATACGCTTCACGTTCCTGTGTCTCAGTTTTCTCTTCTATAAAAAAGGGGGGTAACTAGTTGCTTCTACCTTGTTGGGTTGCTGTGGGGAATAAATAACAGATGTAAAGGCGGAGCATACAATGAGCACTGATGTTAACTTATTAGGATAATGTCTGACACACTGTAGGTACTTAGTAGGTGATAGCTAAGGCTAACGGTATTGGACATACGGGAAGAAATAGGGACCATAAGCCTTCAAAGGTAGAAAGGCCTAGGAACCATTCAGTCCTATCTTTCATTTGACAGATAGGAAAACTAAGGACTAAAGCAACAGTAAGTGCCCTGTCCAAAGTCCCTCAGCTCTGGGACAGAGCCTGAACTGTAACTCTTTGGAGTTCAAGTCCACCGTTCTTGGCCTGAAACCACTCTGCATACTGAGTCTTCCTGCCTCGGGGTGATGAGATTGTAATGGGAGCCAGTTTTTCATCTCTCTTCTCCAAAGGGAAAAAACTGCCTGGGGACCTGGGGGGTAGAACAAAGTGAGAGCAGTCGCTGGCAAACAGACTGGATAGAGTGCTCTTCCTTGATATGGGACATACGTATCTGGAAGGCATCAGGATTTAATCTGGGGCAAAACCGGCCAAGGATTTATAGATTAAAAATGTAACTATGAGAAATAAGAATGGCTTTAGGGAATTATAGACTAATCAGTTACACTTTCGGACAGGGCCAGTTGATGGAGTCATATAAATAACCAACCTGGTTAAATAAGAGAAAATGTACTAAGAGACTAATTTAGTAAGACCACTAGTGGCAGAGTGCAAAGAAATTCTTTTGAATGAGCTTCTCATTAACAGGTGTTTTCAAAATGCAGTTGAGTGACAGGGTGATCATCGCTCTAAATCCTTTAAAGGAAGAAACTATCCAGAGCATTTAGCTCAAGACGACCCTCTTCCAACAAGGGAGAGAAACAGAAAGAGCAAGTGGCCTGCTTCAAGTGACTTGATTAGTTTAGAGCCTCATGGATAGGTTTATGGTTTAATGCTGAAGCCTTAAAGAAACAGTGGAGATAAACAGAAGTATAATGAACCAACAACACTGCAGAAGTCCCCACTGCCTCTGAGAGCTTATCAGACGCCAGACAGCACACTAAGTTGGCCCATATATCTCTATTCCTTGCAAATTAATGAGTTGGGTACTATTATTATGCCATTTCACAGATGAGGAAATAGAGGCTTCAGGAAGGGTATGAGTGGCATTACCACTTGCATTGGCATCATTACCATTCCTACCTTTTTCTGAGCACGCACCACACGCCAGGTATATATTCTAGTTGCTTTCCCTGCATAGCTTGTCTAACCCTTACAACAACAGTCTTATAAGGTGGGTACTATAGTTAACTCATTCTACAGATGACTAAGCTAAAGCACTGGGTTAAAAAACTGGCCCAAGGTCACCTGGCTGGAAAGTGGCTAAGCCAGAAGATGAACCTGGGCCTCTGTCCATTACATCTTCAAGAATAATGGGAAGGAGAAAGTGCACAGAAAAATTCCATTTGCAATCTTTTGAGTCTTCTAGTAGTAAAGACCCAAGCTGGTAGGGAGATATAAATACAGGGAAGATCTTAAAGAATTCCTAAAAGTGGTGGAGGGGAAACCCTTGGCATTTCTGTGGCTAACAGAGAATGGAGTTGAGCTAGAGGGAGAATGGGGCTGACCTAAGAGAGCAATTTTTGCTCCAATTGTACTAAAGCTCACTACTATTTTAGTGCCAGAATCTGTCATAGGAAAAGCAATACCTTCATTGCCTGGAATGCCATGTTAAGTGAACAGTAAAGCAGGCAAGAAAAGAGTATGCCTAAAAGACTTAGGAATTAAACACACACACACGCACGCACACACGCGCACGCACACACACACACACACACACACACACACACCCTAAATTAGGATGGTTAAAGAAAGAGGAGTAAGTATGAAGAAAGTTGGGAGATAAAAACAATCAGCACATTGCCTCCTTTCATGGACAGACAGGTGTAATAGAACAACATAAACAATGTCTCTCATGGTTTTTTTTTAATTAAAAGAAAACAGAGATGGGCGAGGTCTTCTTTCTACTCTATGGAGAAGGCAGTCTTCTGAGCACTGACAACAATATGCCACCAAGAGTCTGCTTAGAAATCTACTGACAGTCTGGGAACTCTTGGTGAATGAAGAAGTAGGTAGCCAAGCAAGAATCATTTCTTATTTTTTGTAAAGCATTCAGTAAATGGTTAATACTGTGTGTTGGCAAGTTCAACCAACACAACAGTTGGGCCATCTAAACCATGGTCAAAAAATTTTAAATGCCAAGTAAGTAGAAATGAA
Organism: Carollia perspicillata; assembly: GCA_004027735.1. Taxonomy (NCBI): domain Eukaryota; kingdom Metazoa; phylum Chordata; class Mammalia; order Chiroptera; family Phyllostomidae; genus Carollia; species Carollia perspicillata. The sequence goes on along the minus strand of PVKM010020032.1, from coordinate 4,852 downwards.
AAGGATATTCTTGATTAAATGCATGTTTTTGTCTTCCAACTGCTTAAATACATAAGCTCTGTGTTTACTTAATTTTTTGTGCTGCCAAACCCAAGACTTTTTAAGTGAATATTTTCTGATCAACCATAAGGGACTATTACTCACTTATGAATCAACTGTAAGAGACAATCACCATTTAATAAAACACAGTGTAGCCCCAACACCCTGAAACTCAAGGTGCAACAGTTTCTTTCAGGAATATATGTGGGTAAAGGAGCATTTGAATTAGTCTGGGCATGGAAAGTCAGAGCCATTTGTCAAGGTCAATGTTTAAAGCCAGATGACATGGTAGCCGCCCAGTCACTCTTGCTATGATTTTCTCAGTGAAGCTCTTTGTTTTCCAATCCTGCTGATGACTGCCCCTCACTTTCCACACAGCAAATCTCCCCTCATACTGACAAACAGGAAAAAAACACTCAAATTCTTGCTTATATAATGTGTTTGTATTATTTTCTTCTGTGTGTGGGAGATCCAGAACTCAAAGGGCCTTGATGCTTTTTATCAATTCCACTAAACGTCAAGGGCAGGAAATAAAAATATTTTTCTCTTCCGACTCAAATACAATACCCCTTTGTGAAGTTGCTAAGAAGCTAGAAATAGCAAATCTGGGAAAAATTTCAGGTGAGAGATATGCATCAAAATATTTCATTTTGCTAAAAATATCTCTAAGTCAGTCTTTGCATTCCAACTCGCACCACACTGCAATTCAGGGAAATGAACAAAATCTGTTTCATCTTATATTGGCAGACGCTCTGAGGTTATATGAAGGGGTAACATAACCTGTCCTATGATGATAATAAAAGTCCGCATAGGCATTTGCTAGTTCAGAGCAGTTGTTTTCAAGATGCAAACAAGAAAGGCAGAAGAGGAGAAAGAGACCAATCCAAAGCACTACATATTCGTTACCTGGCAACCAGAGTTTAGATCAAGGACCCAAGAGGTTACTTAGGTAAGCTGGGGAGTCCCACAAGGAGAACTGAACTCATGACCGCAAAGCCTGCAGCGTCCTAGCCAGCTGCCCCAGCACACATAAATGAGGTCCCCTAGGAAGCATAACCATCGTAATGGTGGTAGGGCTGCTCTAGTGCCCAGAGATGAACCTGATGGCAATAGGACATGTGTGTGGTCCAGGGTAGTCTCCCATGTTTCAGGCCCAAAGCAGTGGAGACACATGAGAAAAAGATAAAAAGAAAAGATAGGCTGGGCCTTGGGGAACAGGGTGAACGCAGTGGAACCACTCGGGAAGCCCTTGACAGCCGGCAGCGCCTAGGCTCTTCTCTCCTCTGCAAGCTCCTCCCTGCCACCCCAGTCTCCCAGTCCCAACTGCTCCCCTCAACAAGGGCAGGGAAGTTTCACTCGAGTCCCGCCAAGAAAAACTTAGCAGGGTTAAAAACACAAAAGGCTTCGGATATCTTGTTACTGAGGTTCCTTTTTGTAAGTTTCAGTACACACACACAGAAGAAAATTTACTTTTAGTCAAAGGGTTCAACAATGTTGACAGCTTTTTAAGGAGTCACATGTTCTTAAACTCTTTCAACAGCTCTATTTGTTCTCAAAAGGGTCGTAGATTTAGTTAAGAGCAGTTTATCTTCCCACTGGCCCATTTCAAGCCAAAGCAGAGCACAGACGCATCCAACTTAATCATGGGTTTGTGCTGTGGGGGCCTGAGGGGCCCAGCTGAGGGGTCCCGGATAGAAGACCAAGGGCTCACCATGTTATTTGCTGTAGGAAAGCATGCCCATAGGCTGGAAGGTGGGGTTTGGGATAACAACATAGAAGAAAACATCTGGAGAAGGAATATTTCCACAGCAGCCCTGTCAACGTGTCCCCTAAATCTGTCACCCCTGCAGGAAAAAGGGCACAAGTAGGATCCGCAAAACCGTGGGGTGAATGATCATTCACTTATGACACAGCATCTTTCTACCAAGTGATATAAACCTATCACAAAAAAATACATAGCATATGCTTTCTATAACCACATGGCACAGAAGTGCCTTTGTTTGTTCATCGGAAACCTGGCCAAGATGTCAGGGCCTCAGAGCGGGCCATGCTCTGGGGCTCAGAGGCCTGCCAGGGCACTGGCTCCTGGACACAGAAGGTAAGATGGTGGCAGTGTTCCTTCGCACGTCATCCAGTTCGTCATGCTCACAACGCAGACAGAACGACACCAGGTCCATTCCGGTCCACCAGCGAGCACGGAGCCTCAACGCCTGTCCTCAGAGCGAAAAGAGCTTCACTTCAGTGCAGAATGGACCAAAATGTGATTTTCGGATACAGTGAACCTGGCATGTTGCCTGGCTTGAGTGAAGTTTATGGGGGAAAAATGGAACATTCTTAAACCCAAGTTCGTTTAGGGACAAAACGTTGTCTCTGCAGTAGCTCAAAGATATCCCTAATACCATGCTCAAACCTATTCCATATATTTTGTTTTTATATTGAAATCTATAGCATAGGCTAACTTAGTGCTATTAAAATACATAAAAATATGTAATGTGATTTATAGTAAAAATCTGAGCCGAGTTAGACATTCTGTGTCACGAAGGACAACAGTTGCCTTAGGAACAATGCTGGATCCACCAATGAAACTGACGGATGTGTTTCCTAGACACAGTCCCATGTGTTACTTTCTCCCTCACAAATCACAAATTTATCTTTTATTGAACCAATGTATTATTTATCAAAAAACCTGTTGGTGGTACCAAAGAAAACCAGTGGGCCCCTTGACCATTGTATTTGGTAGTCAGCTTTGCCAGCATCAACAAATATTAATTGAAAAAGCATGTTTAGAAAGATTAATTCTTTAGCAATGATGTAAGGAATATTTACAATCTTTTAGTCCTATGTTCAGTAAGTTGGAGTTAATTCATATACGCACAATGTGGGAAGTTCTTTCTTACTCTGAACACCTGCACTGATTCTGACTGTCCTCTGACTTAAGACATCACAAAAGTCAGGTTTGCTCACAGGGTAATAGGATGCAAGTACTATGATGGCATGGGTTTCTAGATACAACTGTGGCAATTGACATGCAACGCAAATATTTGTTTTACAGAAGTGGAAGAAGAGAGAAGCAGGAAAAATAGGTCAACTTTATACAGACACATATCCAAGAATTTCCTAGGCCTGTCTATAGTCCTAAAAGCAAAATGAAGCAGCAGGAGCCTACGCAGAAATCAATAAATTGGGAAATTCTAAGGCTGGTGAATTATTCTAAAAAAAAAATGGAACAGAAATGAGAAAGATGAAAGGAGAGTCTATCAAAGAAGACTCCGGCAGATTCAGGGCTCAGGTGCAAATCCCCGGATGTGTAATAAGAGGACAGGAAACTCGATGCAGTCAGAAGTCCACTCCGACACAGAGGGCCAAGCAGGAGCCAGCAAACATGTACCAGTTCCCAGCCACTGCTATGACTGCGGTGTGGCTGAGGTCAAGCTTTCAGATGTCAGTCCTGGGGTCAGCTCCAGGAAGGGCAGGGAAACCTCAGTGACTTTTGAGGTTGTATCCTTTGTGGTATTTGCAGGGACCTGGCCAACAACAGCCAGGGGGCTGTTTACTAAAGTCATTCCCCAGCACCACCCAGAGAAACACTTATAGAAATCACTGCCAAAGCTTACATGGGAATTAAACAGAAGGAACTGAATGTAGCCATGTAAAACATGCCCCAGTCATTTCGTAAGCTCCATTTCTTCACAGATGGCTGCTGTGGAAGAAATGACTGCTTACAGAAAACAGAGCCCCCAGGAATTAATCCAACCCCTGGGATGAAAGTAAAATAAAAAATCATTAATTATTCCATTCTGCAGTTCACATTGGTGGCGTAAGAGTCTGGGCTAGAAGACATCCAAGGACGGAACTGCCACTCACAAACAGAGCTGGCAAAGGCGAGTGAAGGGTAGAAAGGGCAGATACAGATCACTGTTGAAGTTCTCCAGAGACAAAAAGGATTCACCACATTAAGATATCAAAATGTTCTACAAACCAGCAACACTGATGAAGATCAGTAGTTCATATACATCCTTGTGTTTCCAAAAGATGTGAGGCTCTGGGCTCTGAAAAGGACCAAACAGAAGCCCACCTGCCACTGCAGAACCTGGAGCTGAAAAGAGAGGAGGGCCCCCAAAATATCCAGCCTTTTTCAATCTACCGTCTCAAAGCTGGGCTTGGGGACTCTCAGGTCTAACAGCTCTTACATCACAGCATTATAACAACTGCTTTGGTTCTCTCATTCTACTACTATTTACCCGTGCTCCTGTGTGTTGCAGAGGTTGATTACACACATTCTTGCTTTGGATTCCCGTCCATTTGCATGGGTCAATCCAATGCCCATGTCTGCATATCCTTCGCTGCCTTTATACTGCTGTGGAGTTGGGCTGTGTATGCCACTCCACACCCACACAACTATCCCCCTGCTTCCTCACCTCTCTTTCACTGATGGAAGCTTACTTTGAAAGCATCATCCTTTTGGGTCCACTCGAATACCTTTTTAATTGAGAAAAGGGAACATAGCAGCTGTGTTCACTGAACCCGTGAATTCACAGTGCTCAGCGAACTCTAGACTGTTGCATCCATTAAGGCTGTAGCTACGCCTGTTTGTTTCAACACTAAATACCCCATGTTTAGCTTAGTACCTGGCATGGAGTAGGAGCTCAATACCTATTTGTTGAGGGGTTAGAAGTAGTCCTTTCCCCCCTAAGTTCCATCTTATTCTGTCGTTCTCAAATTGTTCTCTCCACTGAACAAAGGAAGATTTGTAAATCACTGGATTCATGGTTTAAGAGAATCATTAAATCTGAAAGATGGCATCGAAAATCTC
>PVKM010020031.1:0-23686 GCA_004027735.1 Carollia perspicillata | reverse complement strand
AAAAAAAAAAAAAAAAAAAAGCTCCTGATGAAAGAACAGATCAAAGCTCCAAAATTGGACCTAAGCAATGAAGCCAAGGTATCAGAGTTCAATATACTGCTAATCAGCATGCTCACAGAAATGGTTGAGTATGGTCTCAAAATGGAGGAAAAAGTGAAGGCTATGAAAAGTGAAATAAAGGAAAATGTACAGGAAACCAACAGTGAAGGGATGGAAACCAGTACTCAAATCAATGGTTTGGAACAGAAGGAAAAAAGAAACATTCAACCAGAATAGAATGAAGAAACAAGAATTTTAAAAAATGAAGAGGGGCTTAGGAACCTCCAGGATAACTTTCAACATTCCAAAATCCAAATCATAGGGGTGCCAGAAGGAAAAGAGGAAGAGCAAGAAATTGGAAACTTACTTGAACAAATAATGAAGGAGAACTTCCCTGATCTGGCCAAGGAAATAGACTTTTAGGAAGTCTAGGAAGTTCAGAGAGTCCCAAAGAAGTGGAACCCAAGGAAGCACACACCAAAGCACATCATAATTACATTACCTAAGATTAAAGATAAGGAGAGGATCTTAAAAGCAGCAAGAGAAAAGGAGACAGTCATCTACAAAGGAGTTTCCATAAGACTATCAGCTGATTTCTCAAAAGAAACCTTGCAGGCAAGAAAGGGCTAGAAAGAAGTATTCAAAGTTACAAAGGGTAAGGACCTACATCCAAGATCACTTTATTCAGCAAAGCTATCATTTAGAATGGAAGGGCCCATAAAGTGCTTCCTAGATAAGATCAAGTTAAAGGAGTTCATCATCACCAAGTCCTTATTATACGAAATGTTAAAGGGACTTATCTAAGAAAAAGAAGAAGATAAAAAATATGAACAGTAAAATTACAACAAACTCACAACTATCAACAACGGAACTTAAAAAAACTCCCCCAAACCAAAAACAAAAACAAACTAAGCAAACTAGAACAGGAACAGAATCCCAGAAATGGAGATCACATGGAGGGTTACCAACAAGGAGAGGGAGGGAGGAGAATGGAGGAACATGTATGGGGAATAAGAAGCGTAAATGACTGGTACAAAATACAGAGGGGGAAGTTAAGAATAATATAGGAAATGGGGAAGCCAAACAACTTAAATGTACGACCCATGGACATGAACTAAGGGGGGTTGTGGAATGTGGGTGAGAGGGAAATGCAGGGTGGAGGAAGACAAAGGGGAGAAAAAATGGGGCAACTGTAATAGCATAATAAATAAAATATATTTTTAAAACATTTTTAAAAGTCTTAAAGAGCTTGTTTGAGCCAAAATAATGACAATTGTCAGATGTGAAATCTCAATGAATTGAGAAAATGCCCCAGAGAAAGGCAACTCTGCAGCTTATGCAGCTTATTCTATACATTAGATCCAAAGGAAGAGAACCAGTGAGGATACCTGGAACCCACTGGGGGAGATTAAAGGGGTGGGAGAAAGCCAAGGGGAGAAATCTATAGGACTGAATAAAGGACAAAACAGAGAGACACATCCTTCATTTAATTTAGTGCATACAAGATAGTTTAGTATGTGGCCCCTTTTTTGTCCAGTTTCCCCCTTTTTGTCATAATTAATCCTAATGATGCATTCAAGACCCCCCTTTTGATTAGGTAGTGTGGTCCCACAATGCTAGGAAGGCTCATTCCTAGGAAGTCTTAGTTTCCTCGTTGTCCTGCTGAATTGTAGACCATGGGGCATGAAGCAAGACCAGAACCTTGAGTGGAAGTAACAGGCTGAATTTTTCTCAAAAGGGAAAGGCAGGTAAATGGGAATCAATTGGGTTTTATGAGTATTTATTAAGAAATAAAGAAAAGAAAAACTTCTAGATCATTTCTAACCTGCAAGCTATCGTGATCCAAGTTTTGCTGTCTTTATTTTGCATCTATCATAACATCTGCTTATAGTCTGAGGGCACAACATGCAGCTTTTTGTTTTCACAATCTAATCAGGAGATGGGTTTCCATTTATTGGTAGTGTCCTTGAGATGGTGGCATTTGGATAAAATCCAATTACCACACTTCAAATAGATCCAAAGGAAGTGAAAATGTCCTTGGGACCTGTGGAATGATTTTTCCAGGGTTGTATTTGGACAGAGAGAACACCTGCTATACACTTTATGAGCTGCAGTAGGAGAAATTTTCCAATAATATTGTTTAGACCATTAAATCATCTTTTCAGGACTCCAGTGCATTAGCTCATGTACATGTTGAAGTACAAGTAATAGGATATTGGTTTCTAGTTTCATCTAAACCATATCTGTTTGTCTGGGTCAAAGATTTCCCATTTTTGTTGTTAGAGCCTCTTTTCTTCTTCTGTAGCTATCTGTTGAGACTGCAAAAGAGACTCTTTTATCGATGTAATAGGGAGCAGGGAGCCATCTGGGGTCTGGCTAATGTGGCTGTATAATGCTGCCTGTCTAGCTGTGGGGTCAGCTGAATGATTTCCTTTTGCTTCCATGGTGGCAGCATTGGAATGTTGTAGAATTTTGATAGTTAACAATTTTTTTTCGGTTGCTGTATGGCACCTAATAATTCTGAAACCGTTTTTTTCATCTTTTTTTGGGATGCCTGAGAAGTTCAGAAGACTTACTGCTCCACCGCATTCCAAAGTCACTCAGGATTACTTAGTAGTCCATCTTTAGATATTAGATAACCAAAGTATTTTACTTGGACTAAACAGAAAAAGAGCTTGTCCTTTGAGACCCTGTGTCCATGTATGGCTACCTGTTGTAATAGGTACATTTGTGTCCTCTTGGGAGTTTAATATGTCCTAGAGTATAAAAGTAAACCATCCACATATCGGGTTAAAATAGAATTTCTGGAAAATTTAACATCATATATTCCTTAGGCATTACTGTCCAAGTAGCCTCCAAATATTTCCATGTGCAAGCAAAGAGATATTTACTGTTTTTTCCCCAGAAATCCTGAAAAGGACACTATGTAAATCTATCACTGAAAAATATTAGAAGTCCACAGAAATCGCTGATAATAGGGTGTGTGGATTTGGAACCACAGAATGTCTGCGAATAACTATTTTACTTACAGCTGTGAGATCCTGTACAAATCTCCATCCCTTCCTATTGGAATTCTGGCCTTTTTACTGGAAGAACAGGAGAATTACAGGGGCTTGTGGATGGAATTATAAGCTTCCTTATACACCATTAATTTTCTATAATGGGCTTAATTCCAGCTAGTGCATCAGGTTTTAACAGATATCGATAAATATTGGGTAGAGGCAGAGTAGTGTCAATGGTTATTTAATAGGAGTGGCTGACATATTCTTGCAAATGCTGTACTGGAAAAGACCCAAAGTTGCATTGGAACCTCATATAACAAACATTTAATCAGCCTCAAGATTAGTTTCCTCTTGTGGCTTTTTCTTTAAAATTGTAATTTTCTCAATTGGTTCAATATCTGATTCATTTAACTGTAAATACATTTCACTCTTCTGGGAAAAGGATGTGGACATCATTGGTTTCAAGAACGTCTTGCCTTATCATGTGAATTGGAGCAGATTTGACTAGCTTCACAATATTCCCTGGTCAGAAAGGAACAAGTTCTGATTTAAAAACAGACTGGTTGATTAGATACACCTACCATCTGTACAGAAGTTTATTTTGAGGAAGAGGGCAACTTAGTTGGGTAGGACTAAGAACAGGTAAAGTAGCCCCAGTGTCTCTAAGGGCCTTAATAATTCCCCTGTTTATAATTTTATTTCTCCTGAAGTATTATTAGTAAGGGGAAGGGAGAATGCCCCTCACAGTCCTCATAGCAGTTCTGTGCTTGCTTCCGCTTGTTTTCTTTTTCTAAATCTCATTTTGCTTTTCTACAGTCCTGCTTAAGGGAACCTGACTTTTTATATTAAGAACAGACTCCTCTCTCCCCTTGTCTAAGAGACCTCCAGAGAGGTCTGACCTGATGGCTTGATTGCTGAATCTGTGAGATCATGATTGTGGCAGCTTTGTCTTTTTCTCTCATTTGAATAGTTTTAGATAGTTGATCAGCCAGAATTGCTAGTTCACTAGTACATGTGGTTGGCCAGTTTAATGCATGTTGTTTAGTTATAAAGAATTATAAATTCTTTATCTAGTCTTTCTAAAAATGTCAAGTTTAGTAAGAGATCATTTTGATGATCCTTAAAACTGTCTGGAGACAGACCTGAGTATTGTTTGAAAGTGTTTTCCTAACGTTCAAAGGAATCAGACACTGGTTTATCGGGCTCTCTTTTAGATTGCTGGAGTGTGGCCCACCCCATTTTCCAGGGAAAACCTCAGGTATTGCTTGATGAAGGCTGTGGGCTAACTCCGTGCACTTTCCTCAGTTGGTACATCTCTCTCTGTTTTCTCTTTTTAGGGGGAGGGGTTGCATTTTTTTATTTTTATATTTTAATTACAGCTAACTTTCAATATTATTCTGTGTTGGTTTCAGGTGTACAGAGTAGTGGTTAGACAGTCATTATACTTCACATAGTGTTCTCCCCAGTATTTGCCGTGCACACCTGGCATCATATATAGTTATCACAATATTATTGACTGTATTCCCTATGCTGTACTTTACATCCCCATGACTGTTATTTAACTATCAGTCTGTACTTCTAAATCCCTTCATCTCTTTCACCCAATTCCTAGATCCTTGCTCTGTGTCTATAAGTCAGTTTCAAGTTTTTGTTTGTTTATTTTGTTCTTTAGATTCCACATATAAGTGAAATCACACGGTATTTGTCTTTTTCTGACTGCCAATTCACTGAGTAAATACACCTTCTAGGTCCATTCATGTTGCCTCAAATGGTAAGATTTCAATTTTTATGGCTGAGTAATATTCCATTGCACATATGTGTCACAACTTTTTATGCCTCTTTCTGTTTTAGAACATCCTCTATGGGAGTTTCACAGTGAACCTTATTTACTAATTTTGTTGCTTTGCCCTTAGAAACCTGTAGGTGTTAACTGGAATAGATCAGAATAGCAAGGGTCATTCACATTTTCTAACAGTTAAATCAAATTCCTTTGCAAACCCATCAGTGTCCTGGAAAGGTTTGGGGAGAACTTTCAGTAGGTTCCTTAATTCTGTTCTAGTCCTAGGAATGCATGCATTTGCTGGCTCCCCTGCCTGAGATCAGCTTTTCTCCAAAGGGAGCTGCCAGAATTTCTGTTCTTTTTTTCCCCTAGTCTATTCTGGGCTAGTTTTCTATTCTGAGTGTCCCCTAGGTCAGCAGGGAGCGGTGGTGGAGGAGGTGGAGGAGAGAGAAGGGGAGGAGGAAGGGAGCATAAGTCCAGGCAACAAAGTAAAGGGTACAGCAGGGCAGTGGAGAAGAGGGGGGAATGGGGAGTTGGCATTGAGCAGCTTCGGAAACCTTCTTTAGTCTAAACACAATCTCTAGAATTTTCTTATTAACTTCGTGGAGAGAAGAAAGTCTCTCTGTTCTCCATTTCAGAGGCTTCTATTTGCCAATGAGGGAGGCCTCTCATTCGCTTTGATGTTAGAGCCAGCTTTTCTTGGTTTTCCTACAGTGCACACACACAAAAATAAAATAAAATAAATTTAGATGTCAAAAGAATTCATTTCAGTCATCTTAACTTAATATTATTTAGAGTTAAATCCCCATTTCTGTAGTAGTTGCAAGTAAAGGCTTCCTGTGCACTGCACATTTGCAGGAGTATTAATGGGGCTGGAGCCTGGGAACTTGTCGTCCTTGGAGGCATGATTTCCTGTGCTGATTTTAGTTTTCTTTTGAGATCGTCAGAGTCTCAACAGATGTCTAGAGATATTGTATAGTGGGTTGAAGTGTGCTGCCTATGGGTTGAGCTCTAAGGGGCTCTCACCTCCAGAGTCGCTTCAACCTTTTTACATGTCTCGGATTCTCGCCCAGCTATTGGACACGTCCATGAGGACTAGGAGTGCCAGGTAACCCATTTTTATGTGCACATCCCCAGATAAGTCAGTTGTTTAACTGCAGGTGTGTTGGAGTTCCCTATAGGGCCCTGCTTATTTCGGGGAATACCCTCAGACATCTCCACAGAAATCTTAGTCTCCTAAGAACACTGAAAATTCAAGCTGGCAGAAGTAAATGCCCTTATCTTCAGAGCTGAATGAGTTCAGAATTTCCTTTGTCATGCAAAAGGTTTTGTTCAGACTTGCAGTAAGTAGTTCCAACTGAAAAACCAAAATTAAAAATCAGTCACCAATTTTTTTTCTTCTGTCCATGAGTTATCTCAGCCCTAATCTTTAGCCTGGGTTGTCTCAAACTTTAACCTTTAGTGATACCTTGAAATTTTATTTTATTTTATTTTATTTTTTTGTTTTTGTTTTTAAGAACAATTCAAATAAATTCAGGGCCTCCTACCTTAAAACAGGGAGATCTGGAATTCCAAAAAAATTCATCATGTTCACACAATGCAAAGCCAGGAGCTGGGGGGGCACAATGGACTGCTGTTGATACCTAGCACAGGATCCGGGTCTGCAAGGTGGTCCCAGGTGGGCTTCTGTGGAACCCTGCCTACTGCACCAAGTGTATGCCAATGCAGGAATGTCCAGCCTAGGGAAAATTCTTACAAGAGTTTATTTGAGTCAACATGATGACAATTGTTGGAAGCAAAATCTCAATGAATTGAGAAAATGCTGGGAAGAGTGACAGCTTTGCAGTTTATTTCATACATTATAATCAAAGATAGACACATACGGAGGGTTACATGAAATCCATTGGTGGGAGGTTAAGGGGCAGGAGAAAGTAAAGTGGGGGAGTCTCTGGGACTGGGTAAAGAGCAAAACTGAGAGACATACTTCTTGTACAATAGTGGGCAGGGGATAGTTAACAATCAACATTTACAACACAAAGACACGGTATTTGGGGAAACAAGATAACAATGAGGGTTCTGAGGTCTGCTCTGGTGGGAGATTATGCCCAGAGGGGTCTGGTAAAGTAGATTACTCTGCCATTTCAAAGGTATGTTATCTTAGATGTAAAAAGATATTAGACAGTCTCACTTAAGGTAAAGAAAGATTGAAGTTACAGGCCCAGGATGTCACTATTGACCATGACACACTTTTAGCTAGGAATATTTATGTTCAGACTGTCCGTTGTGGTTACTTTTGGTCCCCCCATGCAGGCAGGCCTCCCTTCAGTTTGCATGTTTAGCATGAGTCAAAGAGCCTGAGGGCTACACCAACTCAGCAGCGTCAGTGTCAGCGTTAACCTTTCATTGTGCTCTGTGTGGGCTACAAAATGACACACTGAAAAGAGAGCATCCTGAAACTCAGAGACAGGGGCGGGCCAGGCTAGTGAAATGATGTGCAAATAATCTAGAAACACTAGCAGAATACTTCAAATAATGACTTTAATAGCTAAACTTAACTAACATAATAATGCACATTTAAATTAGTGCTATTTAAAGGCAAATAACTGTACTATAAAATCTGTCACTGATACGTCAATTCCACGTGTCTTTCAAACAGTATGAAAGGCTGTAACTTCTAGGTATGATTCAAATAAAGACAAAAAACTATATATCTATATCCTGAGTATATATACATATCCTGTGAAACATCTTTTTACCTACCTTCTAGAGCAAGAGAATCTCATTTTTCTAAAGCAAAGATACTTACAAATAATGCATTAATTTTATGCAACTGTTTTGTTGACAGGGTGAAGAGAAGAAAAAATTGCATTGAAGGTATGTTTTTCAGAATTGCATATTTATGTGGGTTCATGTATGTGGGTGAGAAATGAGACAATGGAAGTCACGTGTCCTGGGTTCATGAGGTGGTGAAGAGCTGGCTTCTGCCTTGAACCCAGTGTTCATGGTACTAGAATGATCTTCCCAGAGTGGTAGCTAAATGATAAGAAGATCTTAGTCACTAGAACTGGAACTTGGGGTAGGAAACTCAGTCTCTCCCGCAGGTGTGCTCCAGATGTAAGCAGCAGGTTGCAGATTCCGCCTCGGCAACTCCAATGTGCTCCACTGCTGGTGTTCACTATAGCCTGGCTCTCATGGTCTCATTTGTGAAGTGGTAAAGAATTGAAAAACTTGAACCTCAAGAGCATTAGCCTCTTAATTGAAGATTTTCCCTTTGAAAAACATTTTGAGTGTTCTTTTTGATAAATCTTGGAGTTACCTCGCCGGTGCCCTCCAAATGCTCAGTGGACCATGCTGGCTGCCTACAACTAAGCCCTCTTGATTTTGGGAGTATATCTCCTGTCTGCTTTGCTTTCCTACGAGGAGCCCCGCAAGGTCGCTTCCAAAGTGATCCACAGGCAGCTCCACTCCCCACGGGTCCTTTGCCCTACCACGTACAGCTTGCTCTTAGTGAAAGCCCTCTTACCCAGCTCCCTCGACAGTGCTGTCCACATACAGCTCTGCTTTATGCCTTCCAGGTATGATTCAGGTTTTGTTCCAGTGTCCCTCAAGCGCCAGAGAATTCATGTCAAGCTTTCCAAAACAGTCCCTTGAAATTCCTTCCATTTGGCTTTCTCTTTCTTATTTTTTAATGGACAGATATAAGAAAAACTGAGTAATCTGTTAACTTTTTACAAAGCTATTCTCAGCTTCTTAAGCCTCAAATAAATCTTTCGTTTCTTATATTTAGCTGAAAATGGCTAATGGAACAATGTCGGGTGAACCAATTTCATACTCATTAAGCATGTCCCACAGAGGTCTGGCACTTAATTTTAGAAATGTGGGCAGTCGGTAACTGTGGCCTTGTTCATGACTTTTGAGATCTGTAACAAATGAAACACAGCTATAAATTTAATAACATTAGACATGAATCACATTACACAGTAATCACATTCGATATTGATAACATTATGCATTAACGGAAGGAAGAACATTTTTAAAATAACATGAAAAGAACTCATATTAAAATGTGTTATACAATTGTAATGTGTTATGTAACTCTAAAGAGAAATCAGCAGAACATATTATACACCCAGAAACCCACCTGATAACCTCGTACATCATAAGAGAACTCTAAACCAGTGAGACAAGAATGGGTTCTTAGATATCATTGTTGTTGATATTGAGTAATTCTTAGCTTTGGATTTAGGGAAAGCAGATCCTAGGACAATGGCATATGGCACACTCCTTAATTAGGGATACAACCCCAGGGAACAAGAGTGAAAGAAAGTAGAATGAGGCAAGGAAGGAGGAAACCAATGGAGGGTGCAGGGATTGAGTCATGTGCTCCACTGCGAAGACCATTTCTGAGAGGCAGTCTTTGCTTTTCATGGCCGCCATGTAGAGCCAAAAGGAAGAAAAATGGATCTTTAACCAGCCTCCCCCCGCCTGCACCTGTTATTGGTTGGTCAAAAACAAGTCCCAAGCAAATTAAAATTAATTACTCCAGTTTTCTCAACACACACACACACACACACACACACACACACACACACACACACTACAACGAACAGGAACTGTGGCCTTTCACTCCTCTGCGTCAACGTGGAAGCCTCTGGACAGAGGGCACAAGGTTTGTGTGGAGAAGCTGGTCACAGTATATTCCCAGGTAGTCTTGGAAAAAGAAACTTGGGCTACAGTAAGTGAAACAGGTTAGAGAGAATAGTTGGACAAAACTTTTCCGAAGTGGTACATATCTGAAACACACAAAAAAACACTTTTAAATGGAAAAAGGGCATCGACTTGAACTTATGTGTTACATTTTACCCTGCATTTATTTGGCAATAAAAATAATAAAGAATGAAATACAGAAAATAAAATATCAAACAGAAGGTGATGTTATGCATATTTAACATTTCTAAAGAAGAGCTTCTAAGCACGCCAGCAGTGAAGGAGACTGCGAAGGAAAAGAAAATGACAATGGAAGTCCAAATTCTGCAGTACTGAATAAAACATTCATGCACGAATGGAAACGCCTCCCTTTCTTATCATCTACAGCAAGACCTTCTACTTACTTGTCCCTGAACGTTTCTGCAGTGCTTCTCTTGGTCTTCTCCAAGAAGTTTTTCTCATTAGGTTGTCTCAGCCAAATGTCTGTCTTGTTTCTGCTTCCTTCTGACTCTGTGTGCTCTTGGAATATTCTTGTCCACACTATCTATAGGTGATGACTTCCAAATCTATATGTCAGCCCTGATTTCTTTTGATTTCCGTACCATATTTCTGCCTCCAACTGTATATGTCCATGTTGTTCTTTTACAGGCATACCAATCTTTCAAATAGGTTCAAATTTGAAATCAGTCCCTGCTTTCCCAGGTGTTACTGGAATTACCATCCACACCATGTCTTAAGGCAGAAATCTTAGAGTCATCTTTGCTTCCCCCTTCTTTCTCCCTTCCCCATACTCAACCTGTTAGCTTTCCTTGTCAGTTCTTTCTTACCATGTTTCTCAAATCTGGCCTGTCTTCCCTAATTTCACTGTAACTCTCTTAGTTCAGAAACTCAGATTACTCATCAGAAATATTGCAATAGCTTCCCATCTGTTCTTTTTCTCACCAGGCTCTCCTCACCATAGTCTCTCCACCATATTCCTGCCAAGTGATATTCCTGAAAGCATTTTAATTGATCACGCCCCTATCCTGCTTCAAAACCTCTTCTTGTTCCCACTTCTCACAGTAGGATTGTGGTATTTATGAGGAATAATTGTTTTAACGTTGAGTTTACCTAGAAGATAAATATATAAATCTCAGTCTTTTGCACCATAACCTTTGGGTCTCTATTTAACATGTAGATCATAGTTTTGCAATATATTTGTTTATATGTTTGGAAATTCCAAATTGTTTCTTCTCTCAGAATTATTTATATTTGTATGTCCCAGATCACATTTCCTCGAATAGAGAAGGATCTCAGAAATGGTTGTTATCAAATAAATTATTAAAGACAGCAACTACTAAATTAACGTCTTCCCAAATATGTTCCAGAAGTATGTTAAATAATGATATATAAAAATATGTTGTGTAGAAAAACTAGTTTTAAACATTTTAGAAAAACAGATTAATTTTCTTAACTGGAGTACTTCTCAGAATCTTAATGCCCTTAATTGCATATTATGAGTCTTAAGAAAAGCAATGTACTGTAAAACATTCACTGAACTTTTTGACTACTCAATCAAATTTGAAATGAGCAGTGTCCCAAGTAAATGATTTTGAAAATGCTTTTATATACATATTCACTAATTCACTATAATAGGATAAAAAAGACGGCTTTCTATCATGTAAATTTTTATTCTTCAGGACATATAAATGCCCCAAAACTATAATTTTCTTATCATTAAATTTAGAATATTTTGTGAAACAGGTAAAAGAAACTTAGAACAATTTTACTTTTTTTCAGTGCCACTCCAAGCAAATATTGTGGAAGATGTCCAAATCTGCATAGCAACAACAAGAATAAATAAAAGGCCATGTCTTTTTTTCTGGATTGTACTCATATCTTTCATGAGACTGTTGGCTCAAGCCCCTGAGAACTCAGGGCAATGCTGGTAATGAAAAGTGGGCATATTGATCATTATTTTGTATCCAAAAAAACAAATAATCCAAGGAAATGGAAATAATAATAACTACCATATTAGGTTATTTCAGAAGAAACACAATTTAATTAGCCTCAAATATTATTAAGTAGAAAAATGATTTGCTATTATGTATTAATAGCAAATTAGTAAGCAAATTATTAATAGCTATTATTAATAGCAAATTATTAATAACAAATTACTATTAAGAGGCAACTTCTGATTCCATTAACCTATATGGGGACCCAAGAGGCTTTATCAAATTTTCCTTGTATTTATTATGCAAGTGATCAATAAATTAACAGATAACACTTTACATACCTGCCTTCAGTTATAACCGTCTATTAAAAGGCTACACGAAAGAACATGAACAAACAGGGTGCGATGGCTAATTTTATGTGTTGCTTGGACCACGGTGTCCAGATATTTGGTCCAACATTATTCCAGATATTCCTTTTCTTGGATGAGATTTTCATTTAATTGGTGGAGTTCGAGTAAAGCAGACAGCCCACTATCCTCTGAGTAAGCCTTGTTAAATCAGTTGACTAGAACAAAAGATTGAATTCTGCCCTCCCACCTGAGCACACAGAAATTCTCCAGTAGACTGCCTTCAACCTCCATAGGCAAAAGTGGTTCTTCATGTCTTGCCAGAAGACTGCTTTTAGGATCAAACTACAACTCTCATTGGTCTCTAACCTGCCAGCCTCCTCCATCAGATTTTGGACTTGCCAAGGCTCCATAAGAATGAGAGCTAATTCTTCAAAATAAATGAACGAGTAAATGACTGACTAAATGAATAAATGAATGCATATCCTGCTGGTTCTTTTCTCAGTAGACTCTTGGTTGATACAAAAGAGGAAACCATGATAGTAATTACACATTTGCTCTAGTCCCAACCTTTCTCAATGCAGGTTATAAAATTCCTATTGATGGATCCATCAGTACTGTATAATTTTCAGGGAATCCAAATACCATTTGCTTCTCTACCTATCACTCCACCCTCTACTTCTGGTTAAAACAATCAGACTGTGTTCTTTGAACATCAGATATAAAATTCAGAAAGTAAAATTAATCCTCCTTAAGATACAAGAATTTAAAAATCCCACTTATTTATTATAATTTGAAGTTAAGGTTGAGAACCGCTAATCCAGGACCTTATGTGCCATACCAGGATTAGTGGTTTGTTTCTTTGTGTCCTTTTGTTTTTAATTCTAGGAGTCACAGAAAGCCACTAAAAGTCCTTAAATAGAAGAGTGTCCTTAACAGATCTGAGTTTTTTATATGCTCATTCTGTCAGCTAGAAGAGAATAAACTGGGTGAAGAGGGATAGGTACAGATAGATACACACAATTAAGTGGCTGGGGTGAGGGGAGTAGCAGTGAAGAATGAAATGCTGATCAGTTCAAGGTATGTCAGGAGATGAAACTTAGGGGAAATTATCATTTAGTTGTCTGGGTGTAGGCATTAGAGAGAGTGAGGTGCTCAGAGTTGACTCTTAGATTTCTACAGGCCACAGATGATGGCGACGAGATGCTTGCATTTACTAAATAGGAAACAGTGCATGGGGACCAAGATTTGAATTTCATCTTGGGTGTTTGAATTTGAAATGAGAGTTGAGTATATACATACAGAGGATACAAATATTAATTTTGGGAGTGAGCATCACTCTGACAACCTCTGTATGCCCTCCTCTCTGGTAACACACTGGTTTCAGGTGCTATGAATTATTACAGAAATGAGAAAAAGTCTGAATTAGAAAATAATGTGAAGGTTTGCAGTAGAAATATTTCTTAAACTTATTTTATGTCTGGTCAAGACTTGTTTCTTTTAACTATGCATAAGATACTGTGCTGCTGGGCCTGAGAGGAGAAATAGAGAGAAATAAAGTTTCTAAATAATCCTTCAAAGAATTTTTTAATTTTTTTGTTTTGCTCAGAATTTGAGGTCACAATTAATAAGCAGTCCCTGGTAGCATGTAAAATCAATATTAATCCAGCTCTAGTCATTTCAATAAAGGATTTTTTACTACTAATTTGAGATATTAATAAATTTACATATATCGATATGATTTATCCTTGGTATTAGAAAAATATGTATAAATGCTGTCTGACATCTCAAGGGGACTATTTTGTTTTGCTTTGTTTTGACTCCAGGTTTTACTTCCATGATGAATCTGGTATCAGTGACTATGACATCAGAAAACTATAGGTGACAAGTGCACAGGAGTCTCCAAAAGTTACCCAGAAGTTATCAGCAGTGCCTCTGTGAGAAAAACTGAGTTTCCCACCCAAATATTCATGCTCTCAGGGCTTGGCATCTCTCAGGTATGGGCCCTGTAATCGCTCATCTCTGCAGTTGACAGTGCCGTGCAAGCAGGCACACAATTGGTGAATGGCAGTCAGAGACGTGGTGGCCTTCGTTCAGCAAACACATCCTCACCAAAAAATTAAATAAAAGATATTGACCGCTTATTGACATATCAGCAACAGATGGAAAACAAGGCAAAGAAAAACCTAATTATACCTGTAAATGAAATAATTTATAATTGGGAGGTTTATTTATTTGTTCTTCTAGGTCAAAGAGATTAAATATGCTTAGTTTAATTACCATCTATTTATAGGACAGCAACTGTCACATACTTATTATAAAATAGAAAAGTTCAGACCGATAGTGAAATATCAACACTAGCAAAAGAGTAAAGACCTCAAACTCAAAAATATCAAGCTATTTGACATTCATTTTTAACACTAGAATTGCATTACAACCACTCAAGGGTTCCCTGTGGAAGGAACTAATCAGGCTGTCATTTAACAAAGACTAATAGGTTAGGAACATTAGCTGGCAACCCATACTGCTTGGCTTTGGGCACCGTGATTGGCAGAAGCCCACAACACTGAAGTTGTTAAAGATTTTGAGTATCTCTCCTGAGCTATCCTAAGCCATTGTTGGCTCAAACCTGGAGGAATAGTTATACCTTATCAAAGAGATGTAGTTAATCCAAAATGATACATGGTATGAAAAGCATTCATATTTGGCTTTGAAATGTATTTTCATACTAACATTTGCATGTGTTTCTGATGTTCTGAGAAATTACTTCAGAGAGATTAATGAAGCTGTACTGTGAAGACCTGACTTAAGAGAGCTGGGAAACTGTCCAGCTTTCTCTTCATTCTGCTTCCCTGCTGAACTCCTTTTTGGCACCCACTCCCTCATAGCACAAAGAATAGCTAAATGTCTTCTAGAATAATATCAGTCCTTTAGAATGAGAGATGAGAGTTTGAGTGCCACAGAGGGTTTTTTTTGTAACAGGCAATGCAGATATTTTTTAAAATGTAATATATTCATTGATTATATCTTCAGTATGCATTTTTTCTAACCTATTCTTTTCCATTTGTCCCTGGTTTTTATTTAGAGATCCTAGTGCTTCCAAGGAAATTGGCTCCTCTCCCAGCTTCAGGTAAAGATAATGTGACCTGGGCATCCTCCAAGCTTCAGGCGCGGGAATGTGACCTTGACTCAGTAAAATCCCATTCCTTTCATCACAGTCATGGGGTTCAGACCTGAATATTCATTCTAAACTGGCCCAGTAACAATCAAACTTAGCATCTTTGAAGTGCTGCAACTGGGCTCCCTTCCCTTAAATCAGCAATTTTCAACCAGTGCCTTGCAAGAATTTTTAAAACATGCAATAACTGACTATTTAGTCAGGGGCACTGACCTCTTTTCCCTTAGATTGTCAAATAAAAAAAATGATAACAGCTTTCCTTCCCTGACCAGTGTGGCTCAGTTTGTTGGGTGTCATCCTTCAGGTTGAGGGTTCAATTCCTATTCAGGGCACATGCTTGGGTTATGGGTTCGGTCCCCAGTTGAGGAGCGTGCAGAAGGCAACCAATCAATGTTTCTCATATTGATGTTTCTCCCCTCTCTCTTTCTCCCTCCCTTCCCTTGTCTCTGGAATCAATTAAAGGAAAAAAAATTTAAATGACAACAGTTAATACAATAGGCATCTGGTGTGAATGCCCTGTTTTGAACCATAAATATATAAGTCATATTGTATAATAGAGTTGCACCTTATTGGTCACATTGCATAATAAGGTTGCAGCTGATTGGTTAATTATTGGTATTATAAATCTTTATATTCAAGTATATACATCTGATTTTTAAAAGTCACTTGGGGGCAAAAATGTAGGTTATTATTATTATTATTATTATTATTATTATTATAGGTCAATCAAAATTACACCTATTTTTGTAAGGTCAGCAAAAAATATAATATGTTTTGGTGTACCACAGAATTGTATTTATTTTATTTTTTAAATCCTCACATAAGGATGTATCTATTGATTTTTAGAGAGAAGGGGAAAGAGTGAGAAAGAGAGAGAGAAACATCTATATCAATTGGTTGCCTCCCATAAACTTCCCAAGCAGGGATTGAACCCACAACCCAGATGTGTGCCCTAACAAGGAATTGAACCCACAACCCTTGGTCTACAGGAAGATACTCTAACTAACTGAAGTGCCCAGCCAGGTCTGTGCCATAGAATTTTAGTAATTAGTTTATGTGTGCCATGAAGTGAAAATGGTTGAAAATCACTGCCTTAGGTGATTTCATACACAGTAATATAGCCCTCCATCTACTGCAATCATTTTAATAAGGTCATCATGAGGGAAAACCAATATATGAATATGGACAGAGTTGAGAGACCCAGAGCTAGATTCCTCATGTTATTATAAACCCTTGAAAAAAATCATGTCTGAGCCCTGAACTTCCCCTTCCACTAATGCATATACTCAACCCAAAATTTCCTTTATTTTTTAAGCCAATTAAATTGAGGCTTTATGTTATTTGCAACTTAAGTCCTCTTAATTAAAATAATAAATCAATAAACAGGTAATTAAACTGATTAGGAAGCATCAATTAGGTTACAATATAAATGCTGACAATTCATATAGAATAATTTCATCAAAGATAACCGCAAACTGATACACACATTCATTTCTCTCTCTCTCTCCACACACACAACACACTCACTCACTATTAATCTACATTGCCGGCTATATTTCAATTCAGCTGAGTCGTCCATTTTCAAAGAATATGACAACAATACATAAAAGTAATCTCTATGCTATGCGTTAAGATTTACTCAATCCTGGGAGAGCAACCTGTGAGAAAGCCAAGATATGTAGCAAATATTGAGATGGTCAGACTCAAAAGTTCTAGTAGAATAAGATTCTGTGCTTTAATCAGAAGTGAATTGAATCATTTTGTACAAAGAAGTATATAAATTTGGATTAGGAAGAATAACCAGAAATGGCATTAGTATAAATGAAAATAAATTAAGTGCTGTGAATTGGACTTATCTTTATGCAGTCATCGTCTGCACATTGGTATGCCATCATTGTCAATATTCTAAAATATTCAAAAGAAAGTCTTTTGTTCTTTTTAAGTATTTATTTTATTTTTATATTATACAAGTAATGTCCATTTTTTGCATATATTAGAATCAAGGGCAAAGATAAAAGAAGTCAATATTCAGCAAGGTTAATGAAGTAAAAATAATGCTTTGTCATTTTTTGGAATATGATGGTAAGCATAAATATATAATGAGTTTCTCCTCCCAGAATTTGCTACAACAGTTTCTTTGGTCTATGATGCAGGGGATGCACAAAAGCAAATTCATCAGCTATGATTCTATCATATCACTGGGTATTTTCATAGAAGTGATCAGAAAATTCACAAGAGAATGTCATAATCAAAGATCACATTACTGTTGTTCAAGACTAGGTAATTGCTTTCTCTAAGAAAATTTATTGGAGATGCTTCATTACCCTTGTCCTGTTGTCAGAGATGCTGCGGCAAGTCTGTTTCTAAGTGTGCTCAATGACACATGCTTCCAGGGTGATGGCTTACGTCGGCCCTCTGCTTTTTGCTGCAGAGATGTTTGGCACTAGCTGATGGGCTCATAATCAACAACAGCTGGGAAATAGACATTATGACACAGTGGAAAGGTAAATTCATTGCAGCCACAGCCGCCAGAGAGAAGGACAGAAACGGTAAATTCCTTGATGAAAGAGGCAGTTATAGGGGCTACAGTTGCTGATATTTAAGTTTGAGTTAGTAACTAAATCTGAAACTCAGTAGAATCTGAGAGATTTCAAGTGTGGGGGGTTCAGGATGTATTATCCCAAAATATGTTTGTGGTAGGGGCATTGTTTTGAGCTAAAGGCAACCCAAATCCTATAAACTCAAGAGAAAATTCTGCCCTACCCCCCTTAACTACCTAGAAGAATTTGAATTAAGGAATGTGCCTGTAATAGGAGATTATCAGAGACAATATTTTTGACCTTTGTATATGGCAGGGCGAACTATTAATTACTGAATATGTGCGCTCCCTGCAATGACCTCTGGAAGCCCCAAGGTGCCTTACGATCTCCCTAGCTCAGAATGATGTGTATACCAAATTTCCCCTTTCTGTCTCTGAACCTCTTGTGCATGTGAGTCTCCCATACATGTGTACGTAATTAAACTTGGCCTTCTCTTCCTAATTTTCCTCCTATCTATTTGATTATTAGATCAACTGAAGGAAATCTGAGGGTAGAAGAAATCTTTCTCCCCTACACAAGGAAAGTCACTAACAAAACAAAAGTTGGTGGTTTATATGAAAGAGTTCTAAAGAGAGCAGCTGTGCTTGTTTTATAAATAAAGAAAGGAATAAGTGTTCACACCTGTGGAGTCCCGCCTTCCTATAATAATAGAGTACCTGACTTCCTAATATAATAGTTCAAGTAAATTATTATACTGCTATATCATAGCAAGTATACATTGATCATCAAGATATTATATGATATTTATGAACTTATTTCTGTTTTAAAGTCCATGGGAGAAATATGAGGTGTCTCCCTCTTCATCCTAGCATGAATTTCATACACAATAAACAAGTGTCTGATTCTCTTAAATTACAAATACAATTTATAGGGAATTAAAGCAAAAAACCCACAAAGCAGTTTTACATGATCATCATTTAACCTTAACATCATCATATTATGATCATCTTTATCTTCATCATAAGACAAAATGACTGTCAGAGAGCTGAACTATATTCTCTCACTTATAAATATGAACATAGCTAACGTGAGACTGCATTATCAGGAAGTGGATTTTCTGCTGTGAACACACAGGAAAAATAAGCCCAAATAGGCAACTGTTGAACTGTCAATAGCACTCCATAAATAGGATCACAGGGTCTATATAAGAGACTATAGGGAAGGCTGCATTCTATTCATGGCTCAATAACCCTAGTGATAGAAATGATGTCCTGTGGCAGTGAATATAATTATTATTTTCATTGACTATTAGTCAATTGATGTTCAGATTTTTTATATCAGCTCCTTGATACTGCATTTAACAGGAGACTGTCTCCCACAATCTTAGGATGTCTAAATTTAATTTAATTTCTAATCCTGATAAAAGGAGAGAGAGACCTTGAAATTAAACACACACACACACACACACACACACACACACACACACAAACAACAAACAAAAAATTCTATATAGCAGGACATATTTTCCAGGTAGCGTCCCATTATCTTTCTGTGTGCTTTCAGGTTCTTGGATTTTCTTTACTCTTTTATCTAATTTTCAGAAAATAAAAAAGATTATTAACAATGGTTCTAATTGTAATTTTTTATAATTAACAATAACTCTCCTCGGATAAATATATAAGAAAATTACCCTTTGCTACAAAGATGAGAGTAAACAGCAAAGGAAACTAGAAAGTGAAAGTAGAGATACTGATTCAAAGGAAAGTATGTATTTGATAAATAAAAATCTGCTTAGTTATAATATTAATTTGAAATACTAGAAATATTTACAAAACAATAAGAGGGGCTAAAGTATGAAAAAAATTAAAGCAATGATGACTCTTTCTCACATTTGTCAAATTTAAATATTTAAATTAATACATTCAGTTGTCAGGAGATATTTTTTGAAAGAGAACTTTGCTGGTACTTATCTCTGAATATTTCATTAGATTCAAACTTTTTAACCAACAAGAAATATTAGGGTTGCTCTTATGTAAAGAAAAGGCACACAAAACAAAATAATAATGAGAATAATAATAATTTTGGATTTGGAAATGCCTGCCAGGTACCTGTTTTCCAAAATTCCAATACTATGCTTCCCCTAGTTTTTTGTTTGTTGTTTTGTTTTGTTTTGGGGGGGGTAAAAAAGAAAAGGTAAAAGAATAGAAAGAGCTAAAGCCCTTCCTTTTACTCAGTTTAGGCATTTAGCTAAGTACTTAATAAGCATCATTTTATTTAATTCTTATATAACTTCTTTAAGTTGTTAAAAATAGGTACTACTTTCATTCTGATTTAAGAGAAAGTTGGCCTGGACCACTAGGTATTTCAAAACCTATGATAAACACCATTTTTGGGTCCAAAGACTTCTTTTCCTTTTCTTATTTTTACAAGAAAATGATACTTTAAAAGAACTAAGGTGTGGCACTATGTGAGTTAGCTAGCCCTACTTTCTTCATATTTTTATAAGAATGTGAGCAGCAGCAAAATAAATTTTGCATATTTTAATAAACTCAAAACTGAGGTATCTACTATAATATAAAATTATCTATTTTAGACATAAAAATATGATAAAGTTTTTAACTAACTTGGTGATTGATGCTTACATTTTTCCTCAATGGTCACTGCATCATTTATTTTGGTTTAATAGATGATGCCAAAAGTCTTTTCCTGCAAAAATTGTAAAACCTAACCAATCCCATATTTTAGGTTTTCGGGTTATTACAAATTTAAATTCTATTAACTCACTATTAACCTAATTTTCTAATCATCCAATTAATTGCTAAGAAATAATAATCTTTGGCTCTACTGTTGTAGAAATAGGTTTTATGGAGGGATATTCTTTTTTTTCCCTTTTTTTGGCTTCATGAGATGTTATCATTATTTGGTACTTTACAACAAGTTTTTCCCTAGTCTTAAAGCTGATAAATTTATTTTGGTTGTTATTTTAAAATAATGCTTCTGCAGGAAGGTGGCCACCTACAAGCTAAGGACAGAGGCCTGAAGAGAAGACAACCTGCTATCATCTTGATCTTGCAGTTCCTGCCTCTAAAAATGGGAGGAAAAAAAGATTCTGTTTTTTAATATTTCCAGTGTGGTAATTTGTTATGGGAGCCCTGGCAAACTAATACAGCTAGAGAGGGTTTATTAAAATTCTTGTTTGTTAGCTAAGTCTGGATATGGGAGAAGAACAGACTGCATTTGGATAGACCAAATTGATAGCTTACCTTCTGTTCTTTCTTAGTCAATGACGTAACTAGACACATTTTAATCAATGTGGACACAGTGCCCTAAATTATAAAACTAATATACTATTTTATTGTTTTTCTGTCCAGTGTTAGAGATGGTAATCATTATTACATTTAATTATTGATTGTCTATATGGCATTATATTAGATTCCAAATTCTAACCATGTAAAATCATCAAAGATCAGAAAAAAAATACCTGGTACTAATACTAATAATTTGTCATAAAATATTCATTTCCTTCATTGTAGAACTACTGCCTCTACATTTCCTTCAATTCATTCTTCACACACGAAAGAGTGAACTTTTTTTTTTTTTTGAAAAAAGCATTTGATCATGTTAGTTTTGGGAAAGCACTTATTAATCGTTCCCCCATCAATTCAAGATAAATGTCAATCTCGAGCATGGCACAAAGGTCTATGGTAACTTAGTGTCTGCCACTTTCCCGGCTTCCCTCTCAGCACCACCCCCCTGGCCCCTGGCTAAAGCCCTGCGGTCTAGCTACAAACTACTATGTTTCTGGTTTTCTCACCTGTTTCCATTTCACCTGATGATCTCTTTGTCTGGAGTTAGTTAATCTTTCTCCACCACATCGTGCTTGATAAACGAGTGTAGTGGCTCAGATTAGGGACTCTGGGGCTAAATTTTCTGGGCTGAACTCCCAGTTCTGTCACTTATTACCTATACGACCTCTCTCTGCTTCAAATGTTCTCATCTGTATGTATCAATACAATTGAATTCATATTAGACTTCTCCTAGGATTGCTATACTTAATAAATAAGTAAATACAGCCCTGGTTGGTGTAGCTCAGTGGATTGAGCATGGGCCTGTGAAGCAAAGGGTCGCTGGTCCGATTCCCAGTCAGGGCACATGCCCTGGTTGCAGGCCAGGTCCATAGTAGGGGACACATGAGAGGCAACCACACATTGATGTTTCTCTCCCACTCTTTCTCCTTCCTTTCCCCTCTCTCTAAAAATAAATAAAATATTAAAAAATAAGTAAATACATGTAAAGAGAACATCATTTGACTCATTAAAAGCACTCAATTAAATATTAGTTATCAAGATTCAGCATAGGGTTCTTCTACTTTGGGTAATTATCCCTGGCACCCTCCCCAGCCTGGCTTAGCTGCCTTCCATGGGCCTCCATGTTCCCAAGTCCATTGTAATCGCATAGTACAATAGCATCTGTGATACAATTAGAAACATTTTGAGAATGAGGTCTTCATTTTCTTTGCATTCCCAGAACATATCATTGTACTGGACATACAGTAACTTCTCTATAAATATTTGTTTTATAAGTGAATAAATCATTGGAAAAATAGTGCTTCATTCAAAGTTTGAAAGTGCTTAAAAGAAATATCTGAGAGAGATGCTATGTTTGCATATAACAATTTACCTAGACTGACAATATTAATTTCTGCTACCAACCGGTGTTTTTAAGTATTGACTATATAGGAAGCAATTTTCCGTTACTAAAACAATGTACGCTTATGAATAAAAATTTTGAAAATATAAAAAAGGAAAAATAAATAGTAAAAATACCCATAATCATATCATCTAAAGATTACTATTAATATTTAATGAAACTATTTTATTTTTCTTAAATATGAGCTTATATGATATATAAAATTGATATATGATATGATATGATAAACATAAATATGATATGATATATAAATTTAAACTGTACCTATTACTTCTTATCCTTTTACTCATTAAAAGAAACCTAATGTAAATATTTTCTGATATTTCAATATCTTAGTAAATATAATTTTATAGTCCAGCCAGTAGATTACCACTAAGTATTTTCTTATGGTAGGTCATTAATCTTGACAAATTATGTTAGGTTACAATACATTCAACTCAGGCCTGTTGTATAATTTTTCTGAAATTTCACATTGAATGATTTACATGCCGATGTCAAGTATCAATCTGTCTTCTTTTTAATAGAAATATCCGTAAATGTGTAGGTTTCAAGTCTTTCTGTTTGGCAACACAATGCCTTATCAAAACAAGTACTAATGGCATTCGAAAAATAAAAAACCAGCAAAAATGGAGCTACTCTGATTGATTCAGACTCAGAAAGCTAGGAGCCCAGAACACAAAGATAAAAGAACAAATTTGGAATACCATTATCTTAAGAACGTCATGTTTCCCAGTGAATAAGTTTAGCAATTAATTTTCTGCAAATGCCACAAAAGTGATGAACATAACTAAATTAAAGACAACAGAAAATGAAGTGTCTTTGGAATTGAGGCTTATACTGATGGCACTTTATAAATCATTTTCTCCCCTGGGGATGCTCTGTGTACCCCCTGTGGCTCATCTATAGCTATAGGAAGTATATGAACAGAACTACATAATATTATAACTCACACAAATAAATGTTTCAGAAGGGGCTAGTGCTTTTTAAAGGCCTAGGTGGTACTGGAGGACTTACACTAACAAATTAACAGCCACCACTTCACTGATTTGGAAATTATCTACTCAATTATAAGTCATGCTGCCATTTCCAGATGTTCATTAGTTATTGCTGATTCAGAGGACTGGCTATATTGGTCTCCATATATTTTTAGGTTTATTAGAGTGTGAACATATACTGTAATTATGAGACACAGATGAGCAGCCA
Organism: Carollia perspicillata; assembly: GCA_004027735.1. NCBI lineage: Eukaryota > Metazoa > Chordata > Mammalia > Chiroptera > Phyllostomidae > Carollia > Carollia perspicillata. The sequence goes on along the minus strand of PVKM010020031.1, from coordinate 246 downwards.
TCTGCAGATATTTCTCCCCCTCTCAAGGACTTTCAGATCAAACTGAGTCATATTTTACTGATGAGTTTCCCCTGGATTAAAGCTTTACAGAACTGTAAATGACAATAATTATGGTGCTGAAAATATAATGTTTCTCTGGACTGGAGACTTCCTTTTCTATCCTTTTATACTTTAAGAAAACTTCTAAAATAAATATCTTGTATGATACATTGATAAAAGATTAGGTCAACATTATTAGTTATGTTT
>PVKM010020030.1:0-23676 GCA_004027735.1 Carollia perspicillata | reverse complement strand
TGAACAGTAAAAGGACAGCAAATGCAGTTATTAACATCTACACCTAAAACAAAAGCAGACTAAGCAGTCACCTAAAATAGGAGCAGAGCCACAGAAATGGAGATCACATGGAAGGTTAGCAACAGGGGAGTGGGAGGCGGGGGCGGGAGAAGGTACAGAGAATAAGTAGTATAGAAGGTGGGGAGAAAATAGACAGGGAGAGGGCAAGAGTAGTGTGGGAAATGTAGAAGCTAAAGAACTTATGATACATGGACGTGAACTAAAGGGGGGGAGTGTGGGTGGGAGGGGGTGTGCAGGGTGGAGGGGAATGAAGGGGGGAAATGGAACTGTAATGGTATAATCAATAAAATATATTTTAAAAAAAGAAAGACAGAGTCCAATATTTGCACATCAGTTTTCTTTCTTTAGTTTGGCTTCAAAGAGTTCCAGTGTTTCTCTATTTTTCTAGAAGATACTGGTCTTTGAGAAGCCACAATGGGTCTTTGATTCCCACAATGAAATCTTAATGTAATTCAAGAAGTCAGAAAGGGTGAAACTTATTTTCAGATGTTTTTTAAAATATTAAAGTGCAGTAAAAACATTTTAAAAAATCACTGGGAAGAAATAGATAGGTTATTCAATAAGCAGTGTTAAAGCAATTAGTTAACTACTTGGGAAAACATAAATAGATTCCCCACTTACACTGTGCATAACAATAAATTCATTTGGATAGAAAATAAAATGTGAAAAAATAAAATCACAATGAATTAGAAAAAACTAGAGATGACTACCTGATCTCAGAATGGGTAATGCCTTTCAAAGCCTAAAAGAAGAGGCTGAAAATACAAAGGGTTAAAATATCTATTTGAAAAAAGAAAATTTAGAAAATTAAAATGCAAATTAAAAACTGGAAAAACGTTTACAAATTGTAAGACAGAAAATAATAACCTTAACACATAAAGATCTCTTTTAAAACTAAAAGTGAACACTGCACACTTCAATATAAGGATGAACAAAGGATACGACAACAAACACACTTTAAAACACTGGATCAGTGGGGTGGCGGTAGGGATACTACACCAGAATAACCACCAAACGGAACAAGGGGACCCAGCCCAAACCCAGATTCAAGCAAACCAACTTTAAAACAACACTTTCAGATCATTCATAAAATTGAATATAAACTGTGTAGTAGGTAATAATAAGGTAATCATGTTAATATGATAGGTATGATGCTGATATGGTAGTTATGTAAGAAAAAATCCTATTTTTAAGGGACATATGCTGAAGAATCTAGGATAAAATGCCAATACATCTCTAATTTACTTTAAAATACTACAGCCAAAAAGACAGAAATGAACCAACTCTGGAATAATGTTAATTATCAAATAGGTAAAAAATAATAACTTTTTCTTACAGATAAATCCAACAAATGCCAAGGTGCAACAGAAACCAGCGATCTCAGCCATTGCTGTGGGGAAGGTAATTGGCAGAACTTTTCTGGACGGTAAACCGACAGTATGTACTGTATCACAGACCTTGAAAAATGTTCCAACCCAGCAAGTCCGTGCTCAATAATTTATCTCAAGTATATTTTAAACAGTGGGCACAAAGACTTTAAAACTTTCAAGTCTATCATAGTATTTTTTGTGATTGTGAAATACTGAAATCTATCCAAATATTCATTTTTTCACACAGCCATCTGATAGTCTACTACCAGGCAGTCATCAAAAACTGAATTTTAGAAGAAAAATTAAAGCTATATTGATATATTTTATGGTGCAGCAGCTATGAAATCAAAGCTATATTGCTATATTTTATGGTGCAGCAGGTGGTTCTTCAAAAAACTGAAAATAGAAATAGCACATGAACCAGTAATTCTGTTTCTGGGTATGTATCCAAAAGAATTGACAGCAGGAAGTTACAGAGATACTTGTACACCCATGTTCAAAACAGCAGTATGTACAACAGGCAAAAGGTACTGTACATACCCTTTGCAACCCAAGCATCCCAAGCATCCTTGGATAGATGAATAAGCAAAATGTGTATGTTCATACCATGGAACATTATTCAGCCTTAAAAAGGAGATTCTGACACCTGCTACAACATGAATGAGCTTGAGGATATTGTGCTAAGTGAAATGAGCATGTCACAGAAAGGCAAATACTGTATGACTCCACTTACACCAGGTACCTAGAGTCGTCAGAGTCATCGAGACAGAAAGCAGAACAATGGGGGACTGAGAAAAGGGAGGGGAAGGGGAGTTGGTGTTCAATGGGGACGGAGTCTGAATGTGGGAAATAAAAAGCTCTGGAGACGGACGGCAGTGGAGGCCGCACATAACATGGAGCTACTTCATGCCACTGAACTGCGCACTTAAAAATGATTAAGACGACACATTAGACGTTACATGTACTTTCTAATAATTAAAAATAAAGATACTTGATACATTTTCAATAGAAAAAGGCACGTTGCAAAATACTGTTTGTCTACGATCTCAATCTTGATTCACTGATGCCTTAAACATCAATATACATTTACACACAGGAAAAAGCTCAGGAGGTACACATCAAAATGTTAATAATTATCACTACATGCTGGGCTTACAGAAGAGTTTTATTTTCTTTGTGTATCTGGGTGCTTTTCTGTAATTCCCAGGTTTTCTACAATTACTTTTATAATCAAAAGAACAGGTACGCTGACTGCACAAGTGAAGAAGGAAAGAAAAGGACCCTCATCCTGTGAGCTGACCTGAATCAGCGGGCTGCTGACCCGAATGCGAGAACATGAACAAATATGTTTCCAAATGACACAAAAAATGTAATCCGCTTTAAGAACCAAATCATACAAGGCAGCCTAAAGTTTGGAAAAATAAAGACCAACTCGGAAGACTGAGCATCAGGGAGTTCCCTGCAGAACTAAAATAGAGACATAAGCCTGGTTTTAAGCCATTCCCACAGCCAGGGTGGGTTCGCCACATCTCTGAGTGCCCAGCAGAAAGGAAAAGGCCTCAGAAAGCGTTCTCCCTGGGACTCGACACACCCCACCCCCACACCTCTCTTCAGCTACATCCACTCTCAGAAAATATTTTCTAGACAGCAGCCTTCAAGAGAAAAAGGAGCCTTTCTTTCTGTGGCATTCCCTCGCCACATATGGAACTGCTATGAATAGAGGCTTTTATGAGAGAGGGTTCAGATACCACAGCCACGGTTATGCCACTGACCACAAACAACAATAAATAGATGTTAGGGTTTAGGATTCCATGCAGCAGAGGCACCGTGAATAATGATGATAGAGCTTCCATCACATTCTAACATCCAATAAATGTTTACTGAGTGCCTACTAAGCACGGGGCAGAATTTGAAACACCATCCCACACGTACACACACACACGCACACAGTTCCTTTTGTTCTGTTCCAAGACCCAGACTAGGGGAGTGATGGTGTCGGCTGGAGGCATTTGACATTTTGATTCTACACATCCCATCTCTCCTGGACAAGAAAAAGAGGGGCAGAGGCAGAGGAAAAGCAATGACCTTACGAAGGATCAAGAGGACACCTCCCTGTACCCCACCACTATAGCCCCTGGAAAAGGGGGCTGAATTCAGCAGGAAGAAGTGCTCAGCCTTCCTAAAACTCCAGACAGCATCCAAGGGGAGCGGAGTCACTGCAGCCCCCTGTCCTGGAGGAAACGGGTTTTTTGGCCCTGCTGAGAGAAATCCATGCCTCCGAATTCTCCTCCCCACCCGCACAAATAAACCACAGCAGCCACCCCTTCCTCATACGTACTTTTGCCCCCATTGTTCTTCAGGACGTTGGAGAGGTTGACAGAGGCGGTGCCTAGCAGTTCATTTCTTAAGGTATGGCAGCTCCAGACCTTCAAATCTAAATGACTCTGGGCCGTGACATTCCTGGAAAAAAAATACTTGACTCATCACATCCAAGCAAATCAGTCACTCTTATCGCTTAGAAGAAAACAGATGTTGCTGACAACTGGAAGGGGGGAAAGAAAACCCCAAATAGAAGATGCTCACATGACCCCTTCCCCCACCCTCAAAGCTGACCCTGTAACCATCTAGCTAATAATGAGCACTCTATGAGCTCAATCATGTGGAAACACTTAAAGAGAGGCAGCACCTCAGGTACCAAAGGCAGAAGAGTTAAAGGCTCCACAGGACACCTGGATCTCCCACAACCCCCTTGGAGCGCCTTCTCTCTTTCCCCCATGTTACTGCATTCAAAGAGAAGGGATTCTCTCTTACAAAATGATGATCTCATTCCAGAGAAGCTCGGAGCTCCCAATTCGCTTCCCAGTCTTCTTGGTCTCACTGGGGAGTCCATCCACTGCCACTTCCACAAACGAGTTAATTCGATGTTGGCGATTGTGCACCTTGGGCTTTGCTGACAGCACTGGATGGGAAAGAAAGAAGTGAAGGATGAGGCAGAGGGCTCCCAGATGCCCCCCTGTGGCAGACGGTCTCATTCTTTTTAGCTGTTTCTTTTAAAAAATAAATTTTGTTTTTTCCTGACTCTAAGAAAACTTATTTTTTAAATGTGAGGGCATTAAAAATATGAAGCGTAGGAAATAAAAATCACTCCTACCTAAAAACAAGACATTAGTAAATCCAGACATTTAGACTTTCATCTTTTACATCTCCAATTCTTTAAAAAACTCTTCTCCTCCCAAAATACATTGTAAAAGGTTGTAATATAAGCCCATTATAAGAATATGTCATAACTTAGTTAACTGTTCTTTCACTGATTAATAGATTGCTTCCAATTTTTTGCTCTGGGAAAATTACCACAAACGTATATAGAGTATTTGCTTGCATCTCAAGTATTCTTCCAAAGGAGATGGACATTTTAAAAAATTCTTAAAACTGCTTCATTTCCTTTCCAAAAAGCGTAAACCTATGTAAATGCCCACGAACACTATAAAAATATCTCCATTTCACCCAACACTGCATAACACTGAGTCCACTGTTTTTTCGTTCTTTGTAAATATGATATAGGTAAAAAAAAACCAGGTATAAAGATAATAGCTACAATTTAGTGAATACTTTTCTTACAGATATTATGCTAAGCATACATTAGCTAACTGAACCCTCACCATGAACCCCTGAGGCAGGGAATGTATCGTCACCCGCATTTCGTCTAGGAGGAAACAGGCTTGAGGAAGCCAGGTCCCTGCCCCAAGCCACACAGCCAGGGAGCTTTGGGCCAGGATGTGCCACTGGGCAGTCTCACTGCACCATGCTGTGTGCCATTACCAGACTTTGCTTATTTGTTCTAATGCTTCTCTTAAATTACTGGTGAGACTGAATGTTTTTCCATGTGTTCGTTAACCATCTGCATTTCCTTTTCACGTGGCAGTGTTTCTGATGTCCACTTGGCACTAGCGAGCCAGGGACTCAGCACAAGCTACACAAGCACTTGCAGGAGGCTAGACAAGCTCCTCTTAGAGCACACGTCAGCCAGGTCGTTGGGATGAAACACATCTCAGTGGCTTCAATCCAATGCCCCAAGTCAGAACATATTGCTGACATGCCTTACACATGATGGCAGGACCATCCTAGCTTGAGCTCCCCCCGTGTCAAGAGTTGGCAAACCTCTCCCTCCCAGACCCTTTTGAGAGGTGACAGTACTATAAGGGTCCATAATTTGGCAAACAACCAACCCACCTCTGGATTGTTTTTAGCAATAGCTCTCTTCTCCAGGCCCAAAAGAAGAGTAGAGAAAAATTCAAAGAACAAAAAAAAGTTGTGGCTAGGATTCTGGAACAAGGGATGGTAGAAAAAAAAAGGTCGGGTATAGGAAACGCGGCCCAGAGTAGAAAACCACTGTACAGCTAGATCAAGGTTAACTGAGGCCACCTTGTGGTGCAAGAGTAGCTCTGCGTGCAAGCTCTTAAAAAAAAAAGAAGAAGAAGGGCGGGTGTATTAATGATAAAAAGAGTCCTAATAATTTTGATCTAGACAGTTTCTTTGAAATCAACAAGTTCAAACCATTTATTTAATAATTTGGCCAACTAAGATCCAGGGAGGTAAAATGACAAAATCCTAGAAGTAGTTGGAGCCAGAGCTAAGCCCAAAGTCGAGTCTCCCAGCTCCCAGCCCAGCTCTTTGAACTCTGCCTCGATGCTTCCTTTCTTGTCCTCTAGCTTTTCCCCTTTTTTTCCTTTTTTTAAATTTTTACATAATTTCAGCAAAGTTTTTAGAAAAGTTTCAAGAATAACATAAACAATTCCTATAAACTTTCCACACACCAATTTTTTTTTTACTATATTTGCTTTATATGCTGTGTCTGTCCCCTGATTTTCTCTCATACACATACACATTTTTTTCCTGAAACTGTGGGAGTGAGTTGTAGCTGCTGTGTCCCTTTACCTCTAAATAGTTTGGTGTATATTTCTAAGAATAAAGACATTTTCCAATATAACTGTAGTATAAATGTCAACATTGAGAAATTCTGTATTCTTTAACACTATTACTAATGTACAGACCTTATTCAAACTTTGCCAATTGTCCCATCAAAATTCATTATAGAAAAAGAGAAAGGAGAATTTTTTTTTGGTCCAATCTAGGATCACAGGATGCAGTCAGTAGTCTTATTTTGAAGTTCCCAATCCATAGAAAAGTTGAAAGAGTAGAACAAATAATTGCCTGCTCTTCAACAATTGTTACCATTTTGCCATGTTTGCTTTTTCCCCCTCTATGTTAAATCAATTTAAATAAATTTAAATAAATTTAAATCGATTTAACATAGAGCACTTATTCAAGAGCACTTCTGTGATAATGAAAATGGTCCACACCAGTGCTGTCCAATGCACTGCCATATGACTCATGTGGCAATTGAGCACTTGAAATATGGCTAGTGCAACTGAGGATTTGAATTATAAACTTAATTTAATTCATTTATTTTTAATGTAAATAGTTCTATGGGGCTATATGGCTACCCTGTTGGAATGCACAAAATAAAAACGTATGACATTTTGTGTCTAGATTTGTGTGTGTGTGTGTGTGTGTGTGTGTGTCCCTATCCACACACTTTTTTTCTGCAAAATCTTTTGAAAGTAAATTGCAGACTCATGAGAGATCAGCCCCAAATACTTTCAGAATGCAACTCCTAAGAATAAAGACATTCTCCCACCTAAGCACACCATCACTATACCTAAAAAAAATCAATTATTCTATCAATTCCAATATTCATTACATATCTAAAGGTCTTCAAATTGTTCCAAACATATTTTTAAGCTGTTTCCCCCCCAATCTGGGATCCAATCAAGATGAGCACAATGCATTTGGTTGTTGTCTCCTTAACCTTTGAAAATGTAGAATGTTCTCCCTGCTTTTCCCAATGACAGTGATTTTTAAAGACTTCTATCAGCTGTCATCTAGAAATATGCCAAATTCTGCACATTCCTGACTTTCTCATGATCAGATTCACATTGAACGTTTTTGCCAAGAATATCACATGGGTTACACTGTACATGTATGCACACGCTGGGCTGCCCTGTTGGGGATGCTAAATATAATCCCTTGGTTAATGTGGGGTCTTCCAGGTCTCTCCACTGTAAAGAAACATTTTCCCTCTAATTTATGGTTAATCAGCAGAGTGATATATTGAGTGTTTCTTTTTCTAAAAGACAAGCCAAAATAAAGTCATCAAGATAAAAGCAAGTTTATCTAGAAAGTTCATTTATTCTTTGACAAAGTATATGGAGTCACATCTTCACATAGGATATAGCTTTTAATATCAACAAATAAGGCAAAAATCACATACAGCCAAAATTATACCCTTTATAAAGCTCTTAGAAAGGCACCAGCATAGGACCTGGCATATTATCTTTTAATAGGTTTCAGTTTTTTGCTTTGTTGTGCTTTGTGTTTCTTAAGTTAAGTATCAGATAAAATTTTCAAGGGCCTGATACAGTTAAAAAGTCCATCTCAGATCTCTAGGATTACACTGTGAAGAGGCACAAAGGTACAGAAGCAAAGAGAGGAAACAGCATAGCAACATCTCCCAAACTGCACTGTAGGCTGACAGTGAAATGCATGGGAGGAAGAACTACCCACACTACTCGAATTATTTTATCTTTCTTTCTCTTTCTCCCCCACCATTTTCCTGGATGGCAGTATCAAATCCCTATAGATTAAATGCATATAACGAGAAGTACCTATATTATGAAGTTAGCTCTTTCCACATCAGTATGCTACTTCACACTGAAGAAAGGCAACAGGGAAATCTGTTAGAAGTCAGTGGATGTTCCTGAATAATAGGAACGTAAAGTAGGGACCTCAGCACATCACCAGGTTCCATAGACAGGCTTCTGTTTTAACCTAGGCTTGCTGATTATTAGGTAAGGTAGTAAAGGCTGCAGTCCCAAATTCCAAACCCTATCAGTTCATTCTAATCCTCTTCTTCCTCAAAATGCTAGAGCAGCACAGCAATGACAAACTAAGAAAAATAATTAAAATGTTTCAGCACTTAAAAAAAAATAACTCAATAAGAAAGAGGTAAAGTATATGAACAGGCAATCCACAGAAAAAGAAAATACATATTTCCCTTAAATGTATGATAAGATGCTAAACAGTACTATAATTAAAGAAATGCAAAATAAAACTATGCTGAGGAAAACAACTTTTTACCAATAAGACTGACAAAGGAATAAGTCTGACGATGTGCTGTGTCGGTAAAGAGGTGGAAAATGGGTGCTCTCACACACTGCTCAAAGAGTATTCCTCCCAAGGAAGGCAGCCTGGCTCTTGAAATTCTAAAAATACATCCCCTCTGATGTTTCTTGGAAGGGACACACAAGAAACTGATAATACTAGCTTCCTCCAAGCTGGGGCACTGGAGGCTAAGGAAAGAAATAATGTTAAAGTCTGCAAATATACTAAATAAATTAATAAGATTTACATTTCAAAAACAGTAACAAGAGACACGAGCTTGCCTCGAGACAACCATGTTGTGAAGTCTGAGCTCAGATACTGAGTGCTGTCTCCCCACCCCTGGGCATCTCTCAGTCCGTGACTCTTCTGCAGAACTAAAGCTTCGAAACAATATTCTTTCATTTGAGCAATTTTTTACTGAGGGCCTACACTGTGTCAAGTACAGTTCTAGTCATTGAGATGTCGAAAGTAAACAAAACAAACAAAAAGTCCTGTTATCATGGTGCTTATATTCTATTGAAGGAGACAGTCAGTTAGTACATAGAAATAGGTATTGTGATAGTGACAAGGGCTGAGAAGAAACATACAAAGTAGGGAAGGGGGTAGAAGTGAGGACGTTGAGGTGGGGGAGGCTTTAGCTAGGGAGATCAGGAAGACCTGGTTGAAAAGGATGACTTTTGAGTAAAGATCTAAGGAAAATAAGGAAGCAAGGGAGGTAGATACCTGAGCCAAAAGCATTTCATTCAGAGGGAACAGCAAGGGCAAAGGCCCAGAGGTAGGAATGTGCCTGGCATAGTCAAGGAACAGCAAAGAGGCCATGTGGCTGGAGCAGAGTAAATGTGGAAGAGTGAGATAAGAAACTAGGGGATCATATCATGTGGGATCTTCAGCTTTTACTCTGAGTAAGATGGAAAGCCCTTGGTATGTTTGAGAAGAAGACTGACAATAGGTAGCTTACATTTTCACAAAATCAATGGCTGCTGAGTGACCAACAGAACGAAAGAGGGCAAAAGGCAGACGCAGGAAGGCTATTGCCTTAATCCAGGGTTGACATGATGGCAGCCTGTGGGATGGTGGGGATGGTAAGATGTGGCTGAACGCTGGACACATTTTGAAGACAGACACAGCCAGAAATGCTGACTGACTGAATACAGGATATATGAGAAAAACTCAGAGCTCAGTTCCAGACGTGTCGCATTTTAGATGTTTACTAAATAGTCAAAAGGAAATGAACAAGTGGGCTGTTGGAGTTCAGAGGAAAAGCCAGACTACAGATACAAATTTGGCGGTGGTTTCATAATGGTGGCACTTAAAGCCAATGGGTTGGATGAGATCACCAAGGGAATGAGTGTAGACAGAAAAGAGGCCTGGCGCATGAAAGAATCATGATTTTAGGTCATTTTTGCCAAAAGTTCCTTTTTCTCTCCTTTTTCAATAATTCCAGCTACAACACGAGAACCCTAAGAGGATGAACAGTTACAATCTTAAGCTATTCCACAGAATTTGGCTCTCTAGACCAAGATGTGGTATAACTCCACCTCTTCCTTGTAATGTGGGCTGGACCTCAAAATGACTAACACTTCACACAGTGCCACTCACCTTTCAAAGTAAGCTGAGACTTCTCAAAAGGCAGGGCCACTCCTGCCCGGCTGGAGCTGGCAGATGCCATGTCATCACCAGGACACTGCAAGACAAACAGGGCAGTAGGTTTAGAGAATATCTGGTAAGAGATTGAGGAATTGGACCCAATGTTAACATCTGAGTTTAAAGAGACAGAAGCAAGAAAATATAAACCTCAAAGCAACTGTGGCTATGCTTCCAGTAGAGTGAGTGGTATGTGTCTGTCTTACAATGACTACTGAACTGGATGGGCCTTGAGTAGCCTATGAAGAAAACTGTTATATCAAAGTCTGGGAACAGGGGGACTTCCAGTCAAGATGACGGCACGGGTTAACACAGCTCGCCTCCTCGCACAACCACATCAAAATAACAACTAAAATATAGAACAACCATCAGAAATTGAGTTGAATAGAAGTCTGACAACTATGGAATTAAAGAAACAACATCCATCTAACTGGTAGGAAGGGCAGAGACACAGAATGGGCTGGTCCCACATCTCCCTGTGGTGGCTAAAAATTTGGGAGCAAGGAGTTGCAGCCCCACACCAGACCCCTAGCCCAGTGTACCAGTGCCAGGAAGATAAGTCCCATAACTTCTGGCTGCAAAAACCAGCAGGAACTGAGTTGGTGGAAGAAACCACAGGAATCCCAAACAATTCCTCTGAAAGAATCCACACATGGACTTGATCAGTCACCAGTGGCATACAGGGATTAAGTGAAGTGTCTGGCATCAAGGTGAGAACTGGGTGACAGCTTTCTCTTAGACAGAAAGGCGGGCAAAGGCCACTGACCCTTTTCTGAACCCTCCCCCAAAGAACTACAGGGCCAGAAGTCTGGTGCCATATCTGAGACTCAATCAATCTGGCTAACACTGTTTGCCCCACCCGGGAGATCCCCAAAGACTCCATCCCACCCAATTTACAGGCCCACCCAAGCTGCTTCTCCATAGCAATGGCTGGTCTTGGCTCATGTTTCACAGCTTCCCAAATCCTCTCAAACAAGCAACAGTCAACCCCATTTAATCCTCAGCCCCCATACCTCTTGCTAAGGAGCCCCATATCTGCCACTAGCAGCAATCAGCCTAAATTCACAGCTTGGCTTTGCCTGGGAATCTCCAATACCAGCACAAGTATCAGCCTTCTCAGATTGCTTTGTAGCTCAGGCAGGGTGGCCCCAGGCACCCTGGGGGCTGACCTTGATCTGCACTACCTGGGAAACCTCAGAGCCTACACGCCCAGTGGACAGGTATAGACCATGTCAGAGTACCACAACCCTGCCCCTGTACAGCTGATCCTGCACAGAGGGCAAAGGTTGATGGTAAGTGGTCACAGCCAATTCTTGTAGCTGACTGGCCTGGGTATATCCCTCCCATTGATCTGCCAACAGCGACCAAGGCTCAACTATAAGAGGGGGGAATACTCAGCCCACATGAAGGGCACACCTCAAGTAACCAGCTTGGGTGGCAGGGGAGACTGTGCCACTGGATACTACAGGGACACCTACTACATTAGACCACATTACCAAGAAATGGAATCAAAGTAGCTCTATCTAATATATTAAAACAAAAACAGGGAGGCTGACAAAACTAAGAGACAAAAAAACATGGCCCAAATGAAAGAACAGATCAAAACTCCAGAAAAAAAGAGCCAAATGAAATGGAGATAAGCAATCTATCATATTCAGAGTTCAAAACACAGGTTACAATGATGCGCACGGAACTTAATGAGGACCTCAACAGCATAAAAAAGATCCAGTCAGAAACAAAGGATACAGTAATTGAAATAAAGAACAATTTACAAGACAACAACAGTAGAGGGGATGAGGCCAACATTCAATGAATTGGAACATAAGAAAGAAAAAAACAACCAATCAGAACAAGAAGAAAAAGAATTTTAAAAAAGTGAGGATTGTATAAGCAGTCTCTGGGACAACTTCAGTGGGTCCCACATTCAAATCATAGAGGTACCAGAAGGAGAAGAGAAAGAAACTGGAAATCTATTTGAAAAAGATCAAGAAAGAAAACTTCCCTAACTTGGTGAAGGAAACTTCCCAAATTTGGTGCAAGTCCAGGAAGCACAGAGAATCCCAAAAAAGATGGATGCAAAAGGGCCAATCCAAGACACATCATAATTAAAATGCCAAAGGTTAAAGATAAAGAGAGAATTTTAAAAGCAGCAAGAGAAAAGCTGTTAGTTACCTATAGGGGAGTTCCCATAAGACTATCAGATGATATCTCAAGAGAAACTTCGCAGGCTAGAAGGGATTCAAAGTCAGGCAAGACATATTCAAAGTCATGAGAAGCAGGGACCTACAGCCAAGATTGTTCTACCCAGCAAAGCTATCATTTAGAATTGAAGGGCAGATAAAGAGATTCCCAGACAAGAAAAAACTAAAGGAGTTCATCATCACCAAACCATTATATGGAAAGTTAAAGAGACTCATTTAAGAAAAAGAAGATGAAACTATGAACAATAAATTGGCAAAAACACATATCTATCAACGATTGAATCTAAAAAACAAATTAAGCAAACAGAATAGAGACAGAATCATGGATACGGAGAACATTCTGATGTTTGCTAGATGGAAGGGGATGTGAGGGAATGGGTGAACTGGTGAGGGGATAAAGAAGTACAAATAGGTATTACAAAATAGCCATGGGGATGTAAAGTACAGTATAAGAAATGAAGTAGCCAAAGAATTTATATGCATGACCCATGGAGATGAACAATGAAGGAGTGATTGCCTGAGGGAGTGGGGGTGCTGGATAGAGGGGAGCAAAGACAGAAAACCAGGACAACGGTAATAGCATAACTAATAAAATATAATTTTTAAAAAATCTGGCCGCCATCCCTGTCACTCCATCTTGGCTAGAAGTCCATTTTGTGCTTTGAATGGATCTTTTTACTCATATAATTTTATAACATTATAGATTATCGCTTAGAAAATATTAGTTCTTTGAGATATGCAGATTTCCAAATGTCACTATATAGCAACAAACTGTGTTCATTTCATTATACAATATCAGAAAAACCGCATTTGTAAACATTACCAGTGATCTCATCAGACAAACCTGTAAGTACTAGGAAGCTGTCAGCTCCTGCTGGTAGATGTAAGTCTTCCAAAATCCTAATTTTCACTTGAAAACTCAGTTTTATCATTGTCAACAGACACTGTCAGTTGTTTCCCTTGAAGTGACAGGCTCACTTCATTCATTTTCAATGAAATACTGCCAAATACTCAAATTTAGTAACTTCACTTGGTGTGTTAGTTTAAGTAAAAAATGTATTTCAAACAACAACAACAACAACTAGTTCAGCTCTCCATTCGATCCATCCTACAAATGCCTTCCCTCAACACAATCTGTACACCTCAGGATGCAGTGAAAGTGCTCTAAACATATTTCCCATTTCATCACACAGAACATTAAAAAGACATGTGCTCATAGTCAGGACTTAATAAAAGTGATTTATACTGCTTCATCAAGCACATTTTTTAATGAAACAGGCTTTTTTTTTCTTCTTTCTGTTGAGTGTGCTGAGGTATGGAATACGATGACAGCAGCACAGCCTGGGGGCCCTGCCCGGATTCACGCCATGGCACCAAGAGTTTGACTCACCTTTGCTTTTACACCACGGTGCAAACGTGAAAACAGTGAAAAAGGCAAATAAAGTTATTAGGAAAATAGTTTTGCTGTTGCAAAACCCTAAAAATCTCAGAGGGACACCAGATTCTGAGGACCACTCTTGAGAACTGCTGCTATAAAATCAACATGAAATTCCTATTCTATTTAACATCATTAATACCTTCTTTCATCCTATTTAGATCTGATCTCTCCTCCTAACTATGTTAAAGTTGTTCAGCCTTAAAACATGGCTATTAACTCACTATATTACTCTAAGAATATGAGAATTAAATGTAGCTACAGCTAAGTGACATGGATTTTGACATTTCTCATAGTTAAGAGTCAAACAATTTGCCCTGGCTGGTGTACCTCAGTGGATTGAGCGTGGGCTGTGAATCAAAGGGTACCAGTTCAATTCACAGTCAGGGCACATGCCTGGATTGTGGGCCAGGTCACCATTGGGGGGCACATGAGAGGAAACCACACATTGATGTTTCTATCTCTCTTTCTCCCTCCCTTCCCCTCTGTCTAAAAATAAAAATAAATATATTTTTTTAAAAAAGTCAAACAATTTTTTTGTTTCAGGATTCTTGCCCCCTGCCAAAAAAAGAATTTACATTATAAGATATATCCAGTCCAGGTTTCCAGCCAAGATGGAGGTATAGACAGATACGCTTCACTTCCTCATACAACCAAAAGAAGGATAACGACCAATTCAAAGACAAAAAACAACCAGAACTGCCAGAAAATCAAACTGTATGGAAGTCCAACAACCAAGAAGTTAAAGAAGAAACATTCATCCAGACTAGTAGGAGGGGCGGAGACTGGAAGCCAGGTGGTGAGGATGCAAGACAAGGCAGTGGCTGGCAAACTGGGAGGGCGAGGAGGCGACTGGCAGACCAGGATATCCCATTTGTATGTGGATAAGCCAGGAGAAACAACTAGGGAGAGAGACAGACTGCACAACCCAGGGTTCCAGCATGGGAAACTAAAGCTGGAAAACCTCTGGCTATAAAAATCTTTGGGGGTTGTAGCAGTGGGAAAAACTCACAGGAGAGTCCATTGGACAGGACCAGGGGACTCTAGAACGTACACAAACCCAGGAATCAGCACCTGAAAGGGCACAATCTGTTGGTGGGAAACAAGGGAAGTGACTGAAAGCCAGCAGAGAGCCCAGCAAGAGGCATTGTTCCCTCTTTGACCCCTACCCCACATACAGCACCAAAATGCAGTGAAGAGAGTTGCCCCACCCTGGAGAATACCTAGGCTCCATCCTTTACAACCTAACAGGTGTGTCAAGACAAAGAAATATGGCCCAAATGAAAAAAAAGTCAAAGTTCCACTAAAAGAACTAAGAGACAAGGAGATAGCCACCTATCAGATGCAGAGTTCAACACTAGTAATCAAGATGCTCACAGAAATAGTCAAGTACAGTTGCAAATTAGAGGAAGAAGTGAGGGCTATAAAAAGTGAGATAAAGAAAAATATACATGAAACCAACAGTGAAAGGAAGGAAACCGGGACTCAGATCAATGATTTGGAAGAAAATGAATAAATAAACATTCAATCAAAACAGAATGAAGAAAAAGAATCCAAAAAATGAGGATAGGCTTAGAAACCTCTGGGACAACTTTAAACATTATAACATCTGAATCATAGGGGTGCCCGAAGGAGAAGAGGAAGAGCAATAAATTTAAAACTTATTTGAAAAAATAATGAAGGAAAAGTTCCCCAACCTGGAAGGAACTAGACATGCAAGTCCAGGAAGCTCAGAGATTCCCAAAGAAATTGGACCCAAGGAGGAACACACAAAGACACCTCATAATTACATTACCCAAGATTAAAGATAAGGAGAGAATCTTAAAAGAAGCAAGAGAAAAGGAGACAGGAGACAGTTACCTACAAAGGAGTTCTCATAAGGCTATCAGCTGATTTCTCAAAAGAAAACCTTATAGGCAAGAACGAAATGGAAAGATGTATTCAAAGTCTTGAGAAGCAAGGACCTACATCCAAGATGACTATCCACCAAAGCTTTCATTTAGAATGAAAGGGCAGATAAAGTGCTTACCAGATAAGGTCAAGTTCAAGGAGTTCATCATCATCACACCCTTTATTATAAGAAGTATAAAAGGGATTTATCTAAGAAAAAGAAGATGATCAAAAATATGAACAGTAAAATGACAACAAACTCACAACTATCAACAACTGAACTTGGGCCCTGGCTGGTGTAGCTCAGTGGATTGAGCGCTGGCCTGCGAACCAAACGATCGCAGTTCGATTCCCAGTCAGGGCACGTGCCTGGGTTGCAGGTCAGTTCCCAGCAAGGGACACATGAGAGGCAACCATACATTCATATTTCTCTCCCTCTCTCCTTCCCTTCCCCTCTAAAGATAAATAAATAAAAATAAAATCTTAAAAAAAAAACTGAACTTAAAAAAACACCAAAAGGGGGTGTTTAGACAGGGGGAGGTTAAGAACAGTATAGGAAATGGAGAAGCCATTTTTTACAAAAAACAGTAAGTGTTGGCGAGAAGCCTCGTATGCCAATTAGATGGTACCTGATGACCACCAGTAGAGTTAAAGATGTATACACTTTACCTCCTAGGATTCTACACCTAGATATTTTCCAGGGGAAAACCTTGCAACACATGCAGAAGAAGCTATATTCAAAGATGTTCACCACAGCAATGTATGTAATAGCAAGATTTTATAAACAACCCAAATGCCCATCGATGAAGGTATGGACAAATTGTGATATACTTATAAAATGAAATGCTATATAATACTTTAAATACATGAATTCAATCTATAAGCACAAATCCCAAACTCATATGCTAAAAAAATAACAAGCAAATCGCAGCCTAACTATAGTATGAGGCCACTGAAATACACTTGAACTTACACAAAACAATTGTGTATATTGTTGAGGACACACGTAAATGGAATAAAAGTATAGAAGCATGGATGGGAAGGAACCACACCATTCAGAACAGAAGTTACCTCTAGGGTCTAGGGTAGCAGAAGATGGAGCCGGGGAAATGGAGTGAGGAGAGAGACCAAGGGAACTTCAACTTTATCTGCAATACTTTATCTTTTAAAGAAAAAAGTTCTGAAGCAAATATGGCAAAATATTAATATTCATTAAATCCAGATGGTAGTTGTTATGACTGTTTGTTATCTTATTCTCTGAACCATTTCAAATGTTTGATCTTTTACATAATTTAACAATAATTTTAAGGGGGGAGATCTTATCTTGAGTAATGAAGGAAAAACCAATGAGTATAAATTAAGCCTAGGGGCTTTGAGTAACAGAGGTTAAAGCACTCAAAGCTGGAAATCCATTATTTATACACTTTAAAAATAAAAGAATCTTTGAAGTCTTCACATCTACTGGGACTCTTTCTTCCCTAACTTGACTGGGGGTAGTTTTTAAACCAGCTTGTCCTCCCTGAGCTTTGGGTGCTTTTAACCTTTGGTCTGAACTCAAGAGAATCCCGGAGGATAAAACTCGAAGGTCCTGCATGGCCCACTAAATGGGAAAACACCAGAACCTCTTGATCTATACTTCATGGCCCCACAATAAAATCAATCATATAAATTCTAAAGGAGGCTCAGAATGAAACCAACTAGGAAAGCCGGAGAAACAGCAGATAACACCACCCTGTTTTCTATCTCTGGTGTCTTTCATAGAGTCCACAGTTCATTAAACACAATCTATGTTATTCTGTGGGCTTTGTCTATCTTTCCGGATCCAATAAGCAAGATACTTCTCTGACTTTACCAGGTAGATGTATTCAATTGTAAAGCCTTTCCAAACCATCTATAAAGAAAAATAAGCATTACATAGAAGGGAAGTCAGGTCCTATCCTGGTCAAAATACTTTCAACCTATTAGTTTCTGCCTCAAGTCCATACTGGATATGGTTTCTAATGGGCATAAGGTCCAAACCCCTACCACCTACTATATAAGAAGCTCATAAAACCTGAGACCCAGAATTTACTCTGCATTTATCTCAGCACAACTGTATGTGGACTCAAGTAATTTCCCTCCTGGTAATAAGCAATGGACAGTGTTTGCATCCAAAACACTCCAAAAAAAACTGAGTTAGCATAAGCCTAGAACAGGCAGGAGAGTGGAGAGATGGGAAGGAAGGCCAATGTTTTAAAAAAATCACCAAAGAGCACTGGCTGGTGTTGGCTCAGTGGATTGAGTACCTGCCTGCAAACTGCAGGATTGCAGGTTCAATTCCCAGTCAGGGAACACGCCCCGGTAGCAGGCCAGGTTCCCAGCTGGGAGCATGCGAGAGGCAACCAATACTCACACACAGGTATTTCTCTCCCCCTCTTTCTCCCTGCCTTGCCCTCTCTCTAAAGATAACACAGGAGACAAAAACACTGGAGGAATCTGAGGCCTTCAGTATCTATAGTTACAGCAATTATTAAACACTACCCAGATTTTTGTTTTGTTTTGTTTTTTTAAATATGGAACACTTCACAAATATGCATGTCATCCTTGTGCAGGGGCCATGCTAATCTTCTCTTTATCATTCCAATTTTAGTATGTGTACTGCCCAAGCAAGCACATCCTAGCCAGATTAACACAAAACCCCAAACCAAAGGCCTATTCACCTCCATTCCTATTACCTAATACATCACATCTGGCTTTTAATTAAAAACTGTAAGTTATGCTAAAAGGCAAGAAAAACCTGTGGCAAGACAAAGCAAACATCAAAACTGGACTCAAATATGACAAAGATTTTGGAATTCACAAGGAATTTTAAATAACTGATCAATATGTTAAGGGCATCAATGAAAAAAGTAGACGACACCCAAGAACAGATGGATAATGTAAACAGTGACATGGAAACTCTAAGAAAGAATCCAAAGAAAATGCTAGAAATCCAAAACACTATAACATAATAAAGAATGCCTTGATGGGCTCATCAGTACACTAGACATGGTTGAGAAAAAAATGAATGAGCTTGAAGATATGTCAACAGAAACTTCTCAAACTGAAATGTACAGAGAAAAAGAAGACTTCGAAAACAACAAGAACGGAACATTCAGGAACTTTAGGACAATCTCAAAAGGTACAATATATACATAAATGGAATACCAGACAAAGAGAAAACAGAGCAGAAGAAATATCTGAAGTATCAATAGCCAAGAATTTTGCAAAATGGATGATCTATACCAAACCACATAACTAGGAAACTTAGAGAGCATCTAACAGAATAAATAACAACAAATTAATAATAGTAATTTCTGAAAAACAAAAAACTACACCTAGACATAACAAAGAGTTTTTTCTTTCTTGAAAGAAAGCAAAGGGCCCCGGCGGATGTGGCTCAGTGGACTGAGCACTGCCTGCGAACCCAAGGGTCGAAGTTTTACTTCCCAGTCAGGGCACATGCCTGGGGTGCGTTCCCCAGTTGAGGGTGTGTGAGAGGCAGCCCCATACTGAGGTTTCTCTCCCTCTCTTTCTCCTTCCCCTCAACTCTAAAAATAAATAAAAATCTTTAAAAAAAAGAGAGAAAGCAGAGGGGGAAAAACACTTTACCTACAGACGCATAAGGATACAAATCACAGGAGCTTCCTTGTCAGAAACCATGCAGGGAAGACAGTGCAGAGCTCCAGTGGCGCAATTGGTTAGTGCGTGGTACTTACACGGGAAGAGAGTGCAGTGAAATATTTATAGCATTGAAAGAAAAAGAAAAGGAAAAAAAACGCCAACCTGGAATTTTTGTATCCAATGAAGTTATCCTTTAAAAGTGAAGGAAGACAAAAGGACTTTCTCAAACAAAACCTGTTCTGCAAGAAATGTTAAAAAGAAATTCTTCAGGGAGGTGGAAGATGATAGGGGTCAGAAACTTGTACCTACACACAGGTAATAAGAACATGGGAGAAGGCATGAATAAAGCTCCACCCACTGGCTTCTTTGCACACTAAAAGATTGATACGTAGGGAAAGGGAAAGTGCTGAGAAGGGCCGCCAAACAGAAAACAAAGAAGAGAACTAACCATACAGATAACAAGTAGTAGAAAAACAAAGGAGGGATTTGGGGTGAGGCAGTGGAAATTTTATTTTTTAATTATATTTTATTGATTATGCTATTACAGTTGTCCTCATTTTTCTCCCTTTACCCTCCTCCACCCCAACTCACTCAGGCAATCCCCCCATCATTGTTCATGTCCATGGGTCATGCATATAAGTTCTTCGGCAACTCCATTTCCAATACTGTACTCTACGTCCCCAAGGCTATTCTGTAACTACCTGTTTGTACTTCTTTGTCCCTTCACTTCTTTACCCATTCCCCCACCCCCTCCCACCTGACACACATCAAAATGCTCTCCGTAGCCATGATTCTGTCTCTCTTTTTCTTGTTTGCTTAATTTGTTTTTAATTTCAATCGCTGATAGATACATATTTTTGCAATTTTATTGTTCATAGTTTTGATCTTCTTTTTCTTAAATGAGTCCCTTTAACATTTCATACAATAATGCTTTGGTAATGATGAACTCCTTTAGTTTTCTCTTGTCTGGGAAGCTCTTTATCTGCCCTTTGATTCTAAATGATAGCTCTGCCAGGTAGAGCAATCTTGGCTATAGGTCCCTGTTTTTCATGACTTTGAATATGTCTTGCCAATCCTTTCTAGCCTGCAAAGTTTCTCTTGAGATATCGGCTGACAGTCTTATGGGAACTCCCCTGTAGGTAACTAACTGCTCTTCTCTTGCTGCTTTTAAGATTCTCTTTTTATTTTTAACCTTCGGCATTTTAATTATGATGTGTCTTGGAGTGGGCCTCTTTGCATCCATCTTGTTTGGAAGTCTCTGTGCTTCCTGGACTTGCACATCTATCTCCTTCGCCAAATTAGGGAAGTTTTCTTTCTTGATCTTTTTCAAATAGATTTCCAATTTCTTTCTCTTCTCCTTCTGGTACCTCTGTGATGTGAATGTTGGACCCACTGAAGTTGTCTCAGAGGCTGTTTATACTATTCTCACTTTTTTTATTTCTCTTTTTTAAATTTTATTTATATATATTTTTTGGGGGGAAGGGAGAAAGAGAGGGGAAGGAGGGGAGAAAAAGAGAGGAAAGAGGGAGAGAAACATCAATGTGTGAGAGAAACATTGATTGGTTGCCTCTTACACACCCCCAACTGGAGACCTGGCCCACAACCCAGGCATGTGCCCTGACAAGGAATAGAACCAGCAACCTTTTGGTTCACATGGGTGAGGGACTAGCCTGTTCTGCATCTGCACCCCTCCTACCAGTCTCAATAGATGTGGTTTCTTTAATTCTGTAGTTGTCAGACTTCCATTCAACTTGATTTCTGATGGTTCTGAGTGATGGTTGTTCTATATTTTAGTTGTAATTTTGATGTGGTTGTGCAAAGAGGTGAGACATATCTGCCTATGTCACCATTTTGACTGGCAGTCCTCCAGATGTGGAAATTTGAAAAATTGTGGACAAGGAGTCTCATTAAGAAGGTGAATTTAGGGCAAAGATATGAAGAAGTTGAAGGAGGTAACTGAGGATATTTGTGGAAAAACATTTCAGGCAGATAAAGAGAAAGAGCAAAGCTCCTGAGATGATAGGGTGTCTTGGGACTACAAGGAACAAAACAGGGCCAGCATGGCTGGAGGGCTATGAAGGAAGAGGAGAATGGCAGCCATAAGACATGTAATTGAATTTACCTTGTTGGGTAAAATTATCCCTAATGAAATATGAAATGCCTTGGAGCAGTGATTCTCAATTCTTCTTCACATTTGTATTACTTAAAGTGCAATTTAAAGCCCTGGCTGGTGTGGCTCAGTGGATTGAGCGCTGGCCTGGGAACCAAAGGGTCAATGGTTCAATTCCCAATCTAGGGCACATGCCTGGCTTGCGGGCCAGGTCCCCATTTGGGGGCATGTAGAGGCAACCACACATTGATGTCTCTCTCTCTCTCCCTCTCTCTAAAAATAAATTAATAAAACCTTTTTTTAAAAAGTGCAATTAAAAAAAAAACCTACCGACAACCAAATCCCAACCTCAGAGATTCCCATTTGATTGGTCTGGAGTGACGTGGGGACAGATATGTTATTTAAAAGGTCCCCATGTGATTCTAATATAAAGTTGCAGGTGATAATCACTGGTTTAGTGTTACTGAGTAAGTTGAGGCCTCAACAAATTTCACTGCACTGAAGTAGGATTGTAGCTCTATCAGAACGTTTAAGGCTAACCTAAAATTATGTGAAAATTTTACATGGAAAAATATGCAATATTATCAATAATAATAGGGAAAGAATACAGTAAAGGAGACCTAGGTCTGGAGAGGTTTCAATGAGACTAAGTATTGCACCACCTTCCCTGATAGTTTCCCTAAGTCTTCCAGGTGCTATTGATAAACATGACAAATTAAACACATGCATTTATCTCTGCTCCCTTCTCAAACCCCAACAAAACGACAGAAAGACAACACAAAAACATAAACCCATTACAAACAGAATGGAAAAGGAACTAACAGAGACAGCAGCAACATTTGGAAATGGCAAATCGGCCGACACTGAAACCTAACTGCCTGCAACGAGAGAAGTCGACAAGAAGCAAAATGACTGGCATCGAGAGACCCCAGAACGGGTCAATGCTCGGTGGCACCAAGTACTGCTGAAAGTGAGAGCCTAAGTGAAACTGAAAACAGGAGGACAGTAAAAGCTTGTATGGGAAACAGGTCCCCAGCTCCCCTGCCCACCCAATTCACCTAGGCAGTTACCCCTCCCTAATCCCAGACGACAGAGTTAAATTTTAGCTTCCAAATAGGCTAACCCAGACTTGAGGACTTTGGACACAATTGAGGGTAGTGATAAGGCAACGTACTGATCTAGGGAGATACATCAAAGTCTACATCAAAAACTGTGACAAGTCACTGTCCCCCAACCCCACTCACTTTCCCTCACCTGATCACAAATCAGCCTGTTGGACTTACATGTAAACAACTATTTGAGGAAAGCTTCGGACATAAAAGATATCAAAACAAACAAGGAGAAAAGAACTCCTCCTCTATGGCCATACCACCCATACCTCCTCATATGGCAGACCAGCCATATGAAGGCTCCTGATCTCATCTGACTGATCTCGGAAGCTAAGCAGGGTGGGGGCCTGGTTAGTACTTGGATTGGAGAAAAGAAGAATTCAGTTGACAAGCTGACCCTGAAATTCATAAGGAAGTGCAAGGGACCCAGAATAACTAATACAATCTTGAGAAATAAGAACAAAGTTGGAGGAGTCCCAATTTTCAATTTTCAAACTTATCAAAACACTACAGAAATCAAGACTGTGGTACTGACATAAGGATAGACATACAGAACAACGGAATAGCGTTGAGAGTCCAGGTAAAACCCATACACTTAAGTCCAACTGATATTAGACAAGGGTGCCAAGACAATTCAGTGGGAAAAGAATAACAGTCTTTTCAACAAATGGTGCTGGGACAACTGGATATCCATGTGCAAATGAATGAAGGTGAACCCCTACCTCATACCTTACACAAAAATGAACTCAAAATGTATCAAACCTAAATATATCAGCAAAAACTATAAAACTCTTAGAAGAAACCACAAGTGTAAATCCTCAGAATTTTAGATTAGGAAATGGTTTCTTAGCTATGATACAAAAAGCACAAGGAAAAGCTAAATACATTTGACTTCATCAAAATTTAAAACTCTGTGCTTCAAAGAATACCATCGACAAAGTGAAAAGAGAATGCAAAGAATGAGAGAAAATATTTGCAAATCATGTATCTGATT
>PVKM010020029.1:0-23674 GCA_004027735.1 Carollia perspicillata | reverse complement strand
AGCATAGACAGTGGGGAGAAAATAGACAGGGAGAGGGCAAGAGTAGTATGGGAAATGTAGAAGCTAAAGAACTTATGACACATGGACATGAACTAAAGGGGGGGAGTGTGGATGGGAGGGGTTGTGCAGGGTAGAGGGGAATGAAGGGGGGGGAAATGGGAGAACTGTAATAGCATAATGAATAAAATATACTTTTTAAAAAAGGCATTCTTCTAAGATGTACTTTAAAAAGCAAAGGTGCTCTCCTCATATAAGACAAAGACAACCAATTTATTTTGCCCTCAGAAGAGGTTAATTTTATTATCTTGTTAGTTAAGTCAAAACCTTATTCAAACGCAAATGTATCTGCTTTAAGGTATCATCAATCTCTGTACACGCCCTGCTTGTTTATAATATTTAAACTTTAAGACCTGGAAATTAGAGAATCCTATTGGTGTAGCCAGTTCAAAAATCCTAATTACAAAGAGAAGCCATAAACTGACATTGTTATGGTTTATATCTATCTGGGGATGTTAGTGAGATCTACTTGCATGAATTAAGAGGCATTAAGTAACGTTTTGAAATGTCACAACATCACTCACTATGGGTATATCTGGAGAATATTTCCTAAGAGTGTGCTTGATAACCAAAAAAATATTAATCATCCTTAAAACTCTCCATCGACCAAAATTTTTAGATGACTTGAAAATAACAGTATTTTGTTTCACTACCAATAAAAATAATGGAAGAACGCTAAGGAAAAAAAATCAGATTTGCCTAAGTGTCTTTCTTCTCAAGGTGACTATTAGAATACCATTCCAGATATTTTCCCTAGCAAGATAACTAACCAGATAGACTGATGGCAGATAGTTTGATCAACTACTCTTAATTATAAATTTTTATTCTTCATTCAACAAAGCCTGAATGTTCTTCCATATCTTAAATGTGATTCTACAATATAAAGTGATTGCTAATTATTATATAGTCTTACCTGCGCTGTAGCAACCTTGGGTACCTTGTTCTTCACCATTGCAGAAGAGGGAGACAGAGGTAAGGCAGGCATGAGAGAAGAGGATGAATGCAACAGAACAGCGGTTCCCAGCCTTTTTGGCACCAAGGACCCGTTTTGTGGAAGACAATTTTTTCCTCGGGCTGGGGGAAAGAGGGTAGGGGGTGACTTTCTAGCCTGTCACCAGATGCAGCTTAACTGGTACCTGCCACTCACTAATAGGGTTTGATATGAGTCTGCAAGCAATTGATTTATTATGGTCTCTGTGCAGTCAAACATCTCTGCTAATGATAATCTGTATTTGTAGCCACTCTCCAGCACTAGCAACGCCACTTCAGCTCCACCTCAGATCCTCAGGAATTCAATTCTCAGAAGGAGCGCGACCCAGATCCCTCACTGCAGTTCGCAGCAGATTTGCGTTCCTTTGAGAATCTAATGCTGATCTGAAAGGAGACGGAGCTCCAGCAGTAACATGAGGATGGGGAGTGGCTGTAAATACAAATGAAGCTTCCCAGATTGACAGCCGCTCACCTCCTGCTGTGCTGCCAGGTACTGGTCCTGGGCCAGGGGGTCAGGGACCCCTGAAGGACAAGCAGAGAGAAGTAAAGGCAGGTTAGATGGCAGTGACCAGAAGCAGAGAGAATAATAAGGGGAGAAATCCTGTGAACTTGGAGGTTTGTGTTTTGGTCCACTAACTCTCCTGATGCAAGCCACTTCTATTTGTCATCTGATTTCAGAGTGGTTGTTGTCTACCTGACCTCCTCAGTGTACACACTAAGACCCTGGCAAATTTGAAAATTCCCTGGCTTTGGAACCGGAGAGAATGCTCTTCGTATACTTAGTATCGGTCTTAAAGCATGTCAACACACCACACTGATCTTTGGTTTCCTCCCCTTGGACTGGCAATTTATCTTGTAGGGTGCTTACAAGTTTTTAATTAAATTAGGTAACATATTTAGTCTTTAAGAGGTTGACAAGTCTTGGATAAGCACTCAACAAATGTTAGATTAAATCATATGAAATTGCTATCTTTATAGATCAAAAAAGGACAAATATGGGCAGTTTTACATGCATGGCTCAACCTAACATTTTCTCCTTTTAAGCAACTGAGAAACCACAGAGCAACAGCACAGACACCTAACAGTACATCCTGTTCCGTAATTCGCTCAGATGGAACTCCTACTGCAGTGCACATGAGCAAGACCCGGCCTTGCATTACTAGTCACTCTGGCCCACAGGGCTCCAACTCCACCTATGTACATTTTCTCCTGTTGCTAGATAACTGGGCCTTTCACTGAGCTCTGAGTCCTGGGCAGCCTGCACTGGACCTATTATTATATTACTAATGGAGCTATGGCTATTTTTTCCCACTTGATCGTTAGGTGGCCCACCAACCAAGTATTTATCTGTTTCGCATCCTCAAAAACATGACCCTGAAAGAAGCCATCAAAAAGAAAGAATAATCTTTGATCACTTGAAAATCTATCCATTTCTTGTCTAGTAATTAAAAGAAACTGACCTCCCTGGCTGCTGTAGCTCAGTGGATTGAGTGCAGGCCTGCAAACCAAAGGACCTCAGTTCGATTCCCAATCAGGGCACATGCCTGGGTTGCAGGCCAGTTCCCAGCATGGGACACACAAGAGGCAACCATACATTGATATTTCTCTCCCTAACCCTTCCCCTCTAAAGATAAATAAATAAAATCTTTTTTAAAAAAAGGTACTCCAATAAAAAAAAAAAAACTGAACCACACAGAATGTAATAAACATTCTAAATCACAGAATTCATTCTAATTTCAGAGTACTAACATATGAACCCCTTTGATCACTAATGCTACAATACTCATTGCCATACTATTATATACTGGCTTTGCTTGTCAAAATGGATACGAACATAAGGTAAAAGTGAACATTTCTCACTGAATTTTAATGATTTGTATCTGTCTTCTTTCCTAGATTGAGCAACTGATGGCAGAAATAGCATCTAATTCATCTTTAGATGCCCTGGTCCTAGAATTGCACCTACAATAGGAGGAATTCAAGAAAGATTTACTGAACCAAAGAAGTTAGACAATAGCAGAGCCCTGCACTACATGAAATTTTCCTTAAGGTAAAATTATTTCTATTTCAAAAACACCTTATGCTGGGAGGCAGCTTTTATTGAGAAGTCAAATACATCAGCTCCGAAATCAGTACCTACAAGGGAAGACAGTGATGTTGTAAATGAGACTATTTAATGCCCTATTTTCGTGTATGCATATTTTAGGTTTTTTTCCCTTTTTGTTGTTGTTGTTGTTGTTGTTGTGTTGTGCTGTTTTGGGTTTCATTTGTTTTTCCCCTGACCACCATCTCAGCATCTTTCATGTTTTTTCTGGCGGCGCCAAATAGCTTTTATTTGGCAATTCCTACAGTATTACATCACAGTAAATGGAGATTCTGTTAGTTGCTAGGGATATCTATTTAATGAGGACTAAAAGAAATAACTTCAGGATAGGTGTAGAGGAATATACTTAAGCCAAAACTCTTATTTCCTGACTCTCCATATGCATCTAGTCTTACTGCCAGATCACTTCGGTAGTCTGCTGAGTAGCCAGAAATTGCTGTTATATCAAGATATAACAGCACTCTGAATAACGTTAGCACTCTGAAATTAGAATGAATTCTGTGATTTACAATGTTTATTGCATTCTGTGTGGGTCAATTTCTTTTCTTTTTTCTTTTTGATTGGAGTACCTTTTTTAAAAAAGATTTTATTTATTTATCTTTAGCCAATATCCAATAGTTCTCCCCCATATTTAAAGAACTATTTCCCTTTTCCCACTGCACAGTTATTTAAGTAAATGAACACAAGGTATCATTAGTGAAGGCAGGAGGAAGGGTCAGACAACATCCAAAGATATATAACAGGCCTTCCAGGCTATTCCATCTTGCCTCCTTTCAATGGGCTCTGAGAACCAAAAAGAGTCAATTTCAAGGCATTCTAATAGGATAGCTTACATCAGATTGCTCATCACACCTGGACACTTAGAAAAATACCAATCAAACAAGTTAAAAGGTTGCTCATCAACCTCAGGACGCCATGTGTTTCAGAATATTTTCAGAATTTCATTGTCAAACCTGCCCTACTGAGAGGCCCTCACCTACTGAGAGGACCATGCTCACCTCGCCACCAGATAAACTCTGCCTCCTTGGGGTTCTCTGACCACACTGAGGTCATGAAAAATATTTCAATGGCATCTCCTTCCATAAGCATTCCTAGCTGTAAAAAACCCCAATAAATTTTGCTTGATAATCCGTTTTCCCCAAGAAAATGTTGAGAGAATCCACTGGACACTGAATACCCAGGTGTAATACTAAATTCCAAGTGGTAGGGAGAGGATTCACTGAGCATGCAAAAATATGAAATCTTTTACTTATTTATCTTAAAAGCAGGTAAGAAAGCAGGCTTCTCTAATAAAATTTCTTAAATTGTGCCTTACGAACAAACATACTCTGAGGGAAAAGTGGCTACTGCACAACACAGAGGGGTTGAAAGTAACCTTCGACTACTCATTCACTTTCAGTGTACTGTGTTAGGTAGGTGTGCCCCATAGGTAAATTTTGCACATTACGTTATTCTGGTTTACATAGTTTGCAGATTGTATTATAAACTAGAAAAGAGGTGCTCAAAGTGTCCTCCCAAGGCCAACAGCATCAGCATCACCTAAGACCTTGTTAGATATGCAAAATTATCAGGCTCTACTCCAGACATCCTGAATTAGACATAAATTCTGAGGGAGAGAATCAGCAATCCGTGTTTTAGTAAGCCTTCCAGGGACCTCTGATGCACCCCACAGTTTGAGAACCCATGACCTAGAGGTTCTCTCTCTAGGTCCTCACTGGGAACCTGTAACAGATATACTCATCAACTAACAGAATCGCTATTTGGTTTCCAGACCCAAAGTGAAAGCCGGAAGACTTGAAAGATGTCAGGATGGTGATAATTAAAAAAATACTTAACATACACAGAGAACTAAGGCGATAAAAGCAGATTCATTTAAAATAATATAGAAAAGTGGTGAAAGAAGATCTAGCAAAAAAAAAAAGCCACAAATATCAAATCCATGTAAAAAGTAAAAACTAATAGAGGGTACAGCTAATACTTCTCTACAAAAAGAAAGTACTACAGCAGGCCTCACTGCTACTTTTGGCCTACTTGTAATGCCACTGGATTGCATCTGGGAACTTATGGGGACATGGATTTCGGGATGGTTCCCACAATTAACCAACTAAGTGGTTCACAGTGCCTAAACTGTACGTACAAACAATGTATTTCATACTGAACACCTGCTTTCCTTCTCAGAGTTGGAAATTTGGGTTTGTGTCAGGCAAGGGGTACCTATGTGACCACTCTCTAATAAAATCATGGGGGCTGACCTGGCTAGAGTAGCTCAGTGGATTGAGCACGGGCCTGAGAACCAAAGGATCACGGTTCGATTCCCAGTCAGGGCACATGCCTGGGTTGCAGGCCAGTTACCAGCAGGGGACACACAAGAGGCAACCATACATTGATACTTCTCTCCCTCTCTCCTTCCCTTCCCCTCTAAAGATAAATAAATAAAATCTTGAAAAAAAAAATCACTGGGGCTGAGTCTCTAACAAGCTTTCCTGTTGGCAACATTCCAGATATATTATGACAATTCACTGTGTCCTGTGTTACTCTACTGGTAGAATACTCTGGAAGCCTGCACCTGGTTTTCCCCAGATTGATAGTCTGGGGAAAAGAATCAAGATATGTAATGACCTGAAATTAGAAACAGAGAGTCTGGAGAACTATAATGCAAGGGGAGAGGTGTCAATAAAAGAGATACAATTATTAATGACCATATCAAGAAGTATTTTGATAGCCAAGGGAGAAGCATGGCCTAACAGCAAAAGGGAAATCATTACAAAATTTTATGCAGAGATAACGCAACCTGATGTCTTAGATAACTGTGGAAAGTGGACTTCAAGAATATAAGACAAAATCAGAGAAACCAGTTAGGGTTCTCTTGCCATAATCTAGAATGAGATATAAAGTAGTGATGGAAAGTGAAAGATTAACTAGAAACATTTTTATATTTAGAGACTAACTGAATAAACGGATAAAGAAGGATTTCATCATTCTTCTTCTCACTGCCGATTCCCATTTCATAAGCACGGATTTAGATTCTGGACCAGTAAATTAAGAAGAGTAAACTAGAGAGAGATCCAGACCGCAAGAGAGGCAGCAGAAGCAAGGCAGAAGACAAGAGAAAATTCCAGATGAAGCTACAAGGGAAGAAGAGCTCTGTGCTTACCATCTTGTGTGTATTAGAAACTACTAGCACTCATGATGTATGTGGGAAAGGGTCTACTTATTTTTATTCATGTACCTACCCTAAAGTGATGAACATGCATCAGATCAAGCAAATTAAGGCCTAATTATCAGCAAATTAGTAAACTATACTTTCGTTCTCTATCTACTGATTCAACTAGTAGCTACTATTTTCATGAAGAACTGTTAAATGAGTCTGATAAAATGTGATTGTGTTCTCGTATGAATTCTTGGTCCCCCAAAATGGAGTCTTCTTTTAATCACACAGGTTAACACATATTCATGTGCTTTACAAAGATATAAATATACAGACATATACAAAGAGTAAATGTCCCCCTTCACCTTCCCACCTCACACCTCTCATCAACTGTCACCTGTGCAGGGTACCCATCCAGTTTCCTTGTTTGCATTTATCGGAATCTGTGCACAAAACAACACACTTTTATTGCCAACATACGTTTAAAATTAGCTCTTAGTTA
This sequence comes from Carollia perspicillata, assembly GCA_004027735.1. Lineage (NCBI taxonomy): Eukaryota > Metazoa > Chordata > Mammalia > Chiroptera > Phyllostomidae > Carollia > Carollia perspicillata. Next base: position 16,873 of record PVKM010020029.1, on the reverse strand, counting down.
TGCAGTCTATGAAAATATTATCCTTGTACAAATAATAAAAAATTAAAGCAAATCCTAAATTACCATACCCAATCCTAGTTGCTTTCCACTGGTAATCTAATTCCTTACCAATTTGGCACATGTCCTTCCAGATTTTTTTTTCTCAGACTCTTCCATTTATATGCATGTAAAAGTATCCATATGTAATATTTCTGAGAATATTTTTACATAATTTGTACTATATTTAATACACTATCTTTCAACTTTTCCTTTGCACTCAAAAAATGTTTGGGCAATTTTTCCAATCAATAAACACTGACTCTCAAATTATTCCTGTGGTATAACCATTGTAGAATTTTACCATGGTTTGTTTAGCTTCTCCTTTACTGATGATATTAAATGACTTCTAGTTTTTCATTAGAACGGACAAGGTTGCAATAAGCACGTTCATACATGCTTCTTAGGACCTGTGCAAGTGCTGCTCTAGGGCAAATGTCAAGAGAGAGAAATAGGATATGCATTTATTTTAGGAGATAAAGCAAATACTCCAATAATTTCTAAAATATAATTCTGGTCCCTTGAAGACTAAAACAGTTCCATTTTCAACCAAAGGTTTTCCAGTACTGGGGGAATTTAACAATCTTGCATTTTGAACACACATCAATAATATGTGTTATTATGAAATCTCTTCATAAAAGAGATTTCTTTACCAGTTATTAGGATGCAAAACCTTTATATGCTTGGAAGATACATGTATTTGATTTGACGATAATTATCAAAATTAAAACCACAGCCCTGGCTGGTATAGCTCAGTGGATTGAGCGCGGGCCTGCGAACCAAACAACCGTGGTTTGATTCCCAGTCAGGGCACATACCTGGGTTGCAGGCCAGTTCCCAGCAGGGGATGCATGAGAGGCAACCATACATGGATATTTCTCTCCCTCTCTCCTTCCCTTCCCCTCTAAAGATAAATAAATAAAATCTTTAAAAAAACCCACACAGATAACCTTAGCCTCAGGAACATACCCCTAAATTTATCCAACAGATATAATTGTACATGTGTGAGACAGCTTATGTTCTAAGGTATTCATCACAGATGCAAGTCAGCAGATCTAGATAAATCTCTAATTTAATTAAAAGTGATAATGAGTTATGATCTTAGAAGGAAATTCCATATATGCCTCACTTTAAATGGCAAATTACCTCAAAGTTCAGAAGCTATTAAAAAAAGTTGATAAAATTAACCATAAAAAACTCTGCATGGCTACAAAAACAACAACAAAATACACAAAGCCATCAAATGCAACTTCAAATGGCAAAATTATTTGTAATACATGTTAGTAACAAAAAGCTAGTAATCTTCCATATAGAAAGAATACCTGGAATTAGTAATTTTTAACCATTCAGAAAAATGGACATTTTATAGGAAGAGGTAGTTGACATAGAAAATTAGGTGGCTCTTAAACATATGAAAAAATGATCAAACTCATTCATAAGAGAAATGAAAATAAAAACTACTTCAAGAGACTGCTTTTCATTATTGTATTGGCAAAATTTCAGAAGTAGGTACATACTGGATGGTAAGGTTTGAAAAAACAAGGAATCACATTGCTGGGGAGAATGGAAATTTCTACAACCTGTATGAAGAAATATTGTAAATAATTATCAAAATAAAAATGTGTATACCTTTTAATCAGTAACCCCACCTTAGGGAATTTATCCTACAGATACTCTTGCACATGTCTCAACTGCTGCAAAAGTGAAGGGTGGACAACAACCCATAGGTCCAAAAGTAGGGGGAGTAGTAAAATAAATTACACTACATCCATAGACTAATTAGTATAGTACTGCAAAAACAAATAAGAAGATCTGGGGGTGTCCGGGCCTGAAGATGGGAACAAGGATTGTCTGTAGATGGACAAGAGGAAACTTTTTGGGGGTGAATAAATGCTCTAAAACCAGACAGTGGTAACGAATGCGCAACCCTGTACAGTCTTTTGAATGGTTGATTTTTGTTGTAAGAATTATACATCAATAAAATTGTTAAGGAAACACACAGAGACTTCCAGTCAAGATGGCAGCATAGTTACACACAGTCTGCCTTCTCACACAACATCAAATTTGTAATTAAAATATACAATTATACTAACAACTGTCAGAAATTGAATTGAATGGAAGCCTGACAACTACGGAATTAAAGAAATCACATCCCTCCAAAATGCTAGGAGGGGCAGAGGCATGGGATGGGCTGGTCCCACATACATGCTTGGTGGATAAAAATTCAGGAGGAAGCCCTAGCTGGTGTAGCTCAGTGGACTGAACATGGGCTTGCAAACCAAAGGATCGAGGTTCGATTCCCAGTCAGGGCACATGCCTGGGTTGCTGGCCAGTTCCCAGCAGGGGACACACAAGAGGCAACCATACATTGATATTTCTCTCCCTCTCTCCTTCCCCTCTGTAAAGATAAATAAATAAAATTAAAAAAAAACCCACAAGATTTAAAAAAAATTCAGGAGGTAAACAGTCTCTTCAATAAATGGTGTTGGGAGAACTGGACTGATACTTACAAAAGAATAAAACTAGAACACCAATGTATACCATATACCAGAATAAACTGAAAATGGATAAAGGACTTAAATATGACTCATGATATCATAAAAGTCCTAGTGAAAAACATAGAAAGCAAAATTTCAGACATCCCACCAAGCAATATTTTTGCCAATATTTCTCCTAGGGCAAGAGCAACAAAGGGAAAAACAAACCAATAGGACTACATCAAATTAAAAAATTTCTAGCCCTGGCTGGTGTGGCTCAGTGGATCGAGTGAGTGCCAGCCTGTGAACTGAAAGGTCACTCGTTCAATTCCCAGTCAGGGCACATGCCCAGGTTGCAGGCCAAGTCCCTAGTTGGGTGTGTGTGAGAGGTAACTGATCGATATATCTCTCACACATTGATGTTTCTCTCCCTCTCTTTCTTCCCTCCCTTCCTCTCTCTCCAAAAATAAATAAATAAAATATTTTTTAAAAATTAAGAGTTTTCTACACAACTAAGGAAATCCTCAGCAAAATAAAAAGGGAACCAACTGTACAGGATAACATAGTTGCCAATGATACATCAGACAAGGGTTTAATCTCCAAAATGTACTATGAATTCATACCACTCAACACCAGGAAAACAAACAATCCAATTAAGAAATGGGAAAACAACCTGAATAGACACTTCTCCAAGGAGAACATACAGATGGCCTATAAGCATATGAAAAAATGGTCAGCATCACCAGCCATCAGAAAGAGGCATATTAAAACCACAATGAGATATCACCTCACACCTGTCAGAATGGCTATCATTAATAAATCAACAAACAGCAAGTGCTGGCGAGGATGTGTGGAGACAAGGGAATCCTAGTGCACTGTTGGTGGAAATGCAGAGTGGTATGGAAAAGAGTATGGAATTTCCTCAAAAATTTAAAAATGGAACTGCCTTATCACTCAGCAATTCCACTGCTGGGAATGTATGCTAAGAATTTGAAACACCAATTCAAAAAACTTACACACCCCCTATGTTCATAGCAGTGCTACTTACAATAGCTAAGTGTTAGAAAGAACCCCAGTCCCCATCAGTACATGAGTGGAGAGAAGAACTGCAGTACATTTATACAATGGAATACTACGAAGCAGGGAGAAAGCAGGAAATCCTACCTTTTGTGACAGAATGGATGGAACTGGAGACTGTTATACTAATGTAATAAGCTAGCTGGCAAAAGACAAACACCGTATGACCTCACTTAAACTGAAATCTAATGAATAAAATAAACGATCAAGAAAAACAGACCGAAGACATGGAAACATGGAACAGACTGATAACTGTATGAGGGGAGGAAGGAGAGGGAGAATGGTGGAAGAAAGAGGAACAGATTAGTCAAAAAACGACTCATGAACATGGACAATGGAAAGAGGATCGACTGTGGGCAAGAGAGGTGGGCTGGCTGGATGGGGACAAATGGAGAAAAAATTGGGAAAGCAATAATAATAATATGTATAAACAATACATATTGTGTGCATAAACAATAATACATACATACAAACAAAAATGAATAAATTTGGGAGGGATATCTCAGGAGTGAGGGGTCATGGCCCAATACCAAGTCATGCAGCCTAAGGCTCCAGTGCCAGGAAGATGAGTCCCCATAACTTTTGGCTGCAAAAACCAGTGGCTACTGAGTGGGTGGAAGAAACCACTACAGTCCCAAACAGTCCCAAGCAGTTCCCTTTAAAGAATCCACACAGGGACTTACTAGACTCCCTTCCATGGAGTTCCATTACTGGGAGCTCCATTACCAGTTTGAAAGGCCATCAGTGACATACAGGGAAGAACTGAAGTATCTGGCAACAAGGCAGGAGGTGGGGAACAGCTTTCTCCCAAACATAAAGGTGGGCGGTGGCCAATGTCTCTTTTCTGAGCCCTCTCCCGACAGAGCGACAGAGCTGACAGGCAGGTGCCATATCTGAGACTTCATCAACCTGCTAAAACTGTCTGCCCCACCCTAGAGATCCCCTGGTACTCCGTCCCACCCAACTTAGGGGCCCACCCAAATTATTAATCACGACTTTTCCATGTGAATGGCTGGTCTTGGCTCCTGCTTCACAACTTCAAAAATCCTCAAACCAAAAAGCAACAGCCAGCCTCAGTAAGTCCCCATTACCTCTTGCTAAATAAACCCTGGCACAAAACTATCAACAGCCAGCCTAGATTCACAGTTTGGCTTCACCTGGGGATCTCCAAGCCTAGCTAGCACGAGTAGCAGCCATCTCAGATTGCTTTATAGCTCATGCAGGGTGGTCCTGGGAAGAACACAGGATGGGGCTGACCTTAGCCTGCACGGTCTGGGAAACCCGAGGACCTGGACACCCAGTGGACAGCTACAGACCACAAAGAGCACCACCACCCTGCCCCTGCACAGCTGATCTTCCACAAAGGGCAGAAGTTGGTGGTCAGTGGTCACAGCCAACCCTTGCAGCTGACTGGCCTGGGTAAATCCCTCCCATTGACCTGCCAACAGCAATTAAGTACCAACTACAAGAGGAGAGTACAGCCCACCTCTTAGCCCATAGCCCACGTGAAGGATGCACCTTGAGTACTCAGCTTGAGTGATAGAGGAGACTGTGCCACTGAAACCTATAGGACACCTACTACATTAAGCCACGCAACCAAGATACGGAGTCACAGTAGCTCCACCTAATACATAGAAACAAACACAAGGAGGCTGCCAAAACGAGGTGACAAAGAAACATGGCCCAAATGAAAGAACAGATCAAAACTCCAGAAAAAGAACTAAATATAATGGAAATAAGCAATCTATCAGATGCAGAGTTCAAAACAGTGGTTATAAGGATGCTCAAGGAACTTAGTGAGGACCTCAACACTATAAAAAGGATCCAGTCAAAAATGAAGGATACACTAATTGAAATAAAGAACAATTTACAGGGAAACAACAGGAGAGTGGATGAAGCTGAGAATAAAGTCAATGATTTGGAACATAAGGAGCAAAACACTACCAATCAGCACAATAACAACAACAACAAAAATTCAAAAAAACAAGGATAGTGTAAGCAGCTTCTGGGACAACTTCAAGCATTCCAACATCTGTATCATAGGAATGCCAGAAGAAGACAAAGAGCAAGAAATTAATAATCTATCTGAAAAATAATGAAAGAAAATTTCCCTAACTTGGTGAAGGAAATAGACATGGAAGCCCAGGAACTACAGAGAGTCCCAAACAAGATGGATGCAAAGAGGTCCACACCAAGACACACCAAAATTAAAATGCCAAAGGATAAAGAGAATCTTAAATGCAATAAGAGGAAAGCAGTTAGTTCCCCACAGGGGAGTTCCCATAAGACTGTCAGCTGATTTCTCTAAAGAAACTTTGCAGGCTAGAAAGGATTGGCAAGAAATATTCAAACTCATGAAAAGCAGGGACCTACACCAAGATTGCTCTACCCAGCAAAGCTATCATTTAGGATCAAAGGGCAGATAAAGAGATTCCCAGGGAAGAAAAAAGCTAAAGGAGCTCACCATCACCAAACAATTATTATATGTAATGTTAGAGACTTATTTAAGAAAAAGATGAAGATCAAAACTATGAACAATAAAATGGCAATAAATACGTATCTGTCAACAATTGAGTCTAAAAAACAAACAAAAGAAACAAGTAGTATAGAGACAGAATCACAGACATGGAGAGCATTTCAACTGTTGCCAAATAAGAGGGGCAAATAGGGGAATAGGCGAAGAGGTGAAGGGATTAAGAAGTACAGATAGGTAGTTACAGAACAGCCATGGTGATGTACAGTAAGGGAAATGTAGTAGCCAAAGACTTTATATGCATGACCCATGGGCATGAACAATGGTGGGCAGATTGCCGGAGGGAGTGGGGAAAAGGAGGGGAAACTGGGACAACTGTAATAGCATAATCAACAAAATATAATTTTAAAAGTAAATAAATAAATAAAAAATAGACACAAACAAGGGCATTCTTCATGCACTGATATAGAAAGATCTCCCAGATGTGTTAAGAGACAAAACTAAAAAGCACAGAACAATATTATGATTTTAAAGTGAAGCTTAAAACAAGAAGACAAATTTGTGTTTCTTTTTTATATGCATAAGTAACACCAAAATGATACACAAGAAAACAGTGGTTCTCTGCTCATAGAGAAAAAAACTCAAAAAGTGGAAAGAGGTAGGATAAAAAGATTTTTACTATGTTTCTTTATATTTCTTTTAACTTTACAGCCATGTTAAGTATTTTAACCACTCAAAAAAATAAATAAAAAATAGATATTTGGACATCAATGATATAATTATATCCTCTAATATACATTGACTGCTCCTGCATTTCATTAAATTTGATATAATTTTGCAATCATCCTGACTGTCCCCAAGAGTCTGTCTGCTTTTGTAAAGAGTTGCATGTGCTTTCAGAAACTTTGCATCCTCAATATTCCAGGAATGGTTCCAGTTTCAAAGGTTCAATTCCAACATTATTGATTTATTTATCAATAAAGGCTCTTGGAAATTTCAACTACTCTAGGTCATATCTACAACTACTCTAGGTGTCATATCTACAATGACACCTGGAAGAAGGACCAAAAATATTTTTTATAAAATAACATGACCCACTTTAAGGCTGGGGAAGTAGACTCCTCTACAATATACGTAAAACTTGAAATAATGCTTTTAATCCTTTCCAGTTTTTACATTATTTTACTTATTTTATTATAGGCTTTAAGTCTTGATTATTGTTTACGCTATTACAGTTGTCCCAATTTTTCCCCCTTGGGCCTCTTCCCCCAGCCCACACCCTTTTCCCACAGTCAATTCCCAAACCATGGGGCCCATGTCCATGAATCATGCATACGTGTTCTTTGGCTAATCCCTTCACCTTCTTTCAACCATTCCTCCCTACCCTCTCCACTCTTACAGCTGTCAGTCTGTTTCCTGTTCCTGTGCCTCTAATTCTATTATGTTTGTTTATTTGGTTCATTTGATTCCAGTTATATGTGAGATCTACAGATTGCCTTGGGTAGTACTGATATTTTTATGATGTTAATTCTTCCAATCCATGAACACTTATTTGTATCTTCATCAGTTTCTTTCTTCAGTGTCTTATACTCTTCCAAATACAAGTCTTTTACCTCCTTGGTTAAATTTATTCCTAGGTACTACTATTTTTTTTTAAATACAATAGCATATGGGATTGTTTGTTTCTCTTTCTGATAGTTCATTATTGGAATATAGAAATGCCATCAAGTTCTGAGTATTGATTTTGTATTCCTCCATTTTTCTGAATTCATTTATTAGGTCTAGTAGTTCTTTGGTGGCTCCTATTGGGTTTTCAATGTACAATATCACGTCATTTGCAAATGACAGTTTTACTTCCTCCTTTCCAATTTGGATGGCTTTTTCTTCTTGTCTTATTGCTGTGGCTAGGACTTCCATACTACGCTGAATAAGAGTGGTGAAAGAGGGCATCCCTGTCACGCTCCTGATCTTAAAGGAAAAGCTTTAAATTTTGTCCGCTGAGTATGATGTTGACCTTTATTTTTCATATATGGCTTTTATCATGTTGAGGTATGATCCCTTTATTCCCCCTTTGCTAAGTTTTATCATAAATGGGTGCTGGATTTTTATCAAAAATCCAGCTTTTTTTTTGCTTTTTCTGCCAGCTAAGGAAGGATATGATCATTTGATTTTAGCTTTCATTTTACATGATATATTACATTTATTGATTTGTGAATATGGCAGCTACTTGCATTCCTGAAATAAACCCCATGTGATCACGGTGTATGATCTTTTTAATGTATAGCTAATTCTGGTTTTCAAATATTTCGTTGAGGGTTTTGGCACCAATGTTCATCAGGGATATTGGCCTATAGTTTTCTTTCTTTATTGTGTCTTTACCTGGTTCTGGAATTAAGGTAATACTAGCCTCGTAAAAAGAGCTTGGAAGCCTTTCCTCTTCTTGGATTTTTTTGAAGTTTGAGGATAGGTATTAGTTCTATTTTGAATGATTTGTAAAATTTGCCTGTGAAGCCATCTGGTCCAAGACTTTTGACTGCTGGGAGTTTTTTGGTTACTTTCAATTTCATTAGTTGTTGTTCATCTATTCAGGTATTCTGCTTCTTCCTGATTCAGTTTAGGAGAATGTTTGAGTCTAGAAATTCACACATTTCGATCAGGTTGTCCAACTTGTTGGCATATACTTGTTCACAGTATTTTCTTACAATCCTTTGTATTTCTGTGGTAACCCTTGTTATTTCCCCTCTTTTATTTCTGACTTTATTTAGGTCCTCTCTCTTTTTTGCTTGATGAGTCTGGTTAAAGGTTCGTCAATAGTTTATATTTTCAAAGAACCAGCTTCCAGATTCATCGATCTTTTGAATTGTATTTTTATTCTCTATGTCATTTATTTCCACTCTGATCTTGAATATATCCTTCCTTCTACTTCCTTTGGGCTTTGTTTGTTGTTGTTTTTCTAGTTCTTTTTAGGCATAGGGGTTAGAATGTTGAGGTTTTTCTATCTTGAGATACACCCGTAATGCTATATACTTCCCTCTCATGACTTCTTTCAGTGTGTCCCATAGGTTTGGGGTTGCTGTGTGTTAATCTTCATGTATCCAGGTACTTTTGGATTCCTTCCTTGATCTCCAATATTGATGATCCATTCAGTATTTAATAATATGCTTTGTAGCTTCCATGAATCTGAATGATTTTGAGTGTTTTTTACTGAGGTTGATTTCTAGTTTCATGTTCTCATGATCCAAGAAAATGCTTGATACAATTTCAATTTTCTTAATTTGTTCAGACTTATTTTGTGTCCTACCATGTGGTCTATCTTTGAGAATGATTCATGTGTACTTGAGGAGAATGCGTGTTCTGATGCTTTGGGAAGAAATGTTCTGTAAATATTAAATCCATTCAATCTAGTTTGTCATTTAAGGTTGTTGTTTCCTTGTTGACTTATTGTTTGCGAGATCTATCCGATGATGACAGTGGGGTGTTAAAATCCCCTACAATCCCTGTATTGCTGCTGAGCTCTTCCTTATAGTCCACCAAGATTTCCTTTACATATTTAGGTGCTCCTATATTAGGCATGTATATATTTATAAGGGTTACAACCTCTTGTAAGACCAATCCCTTTAATATTATGTAGTGACCTTCTTTGCCTCTTGTTACGGCCTTTGTTTTGAAGTCTACTTTGTCAGATATAACTATTGGTCCCCCAGCTTTTTCCTTTTTGTCTCCATTTGCATAAAATATTTCCTTCCATCCCTTTAATTTCATTCTGCGTAAGTCTTTTGTTCTGAGATGGGTCACTTGTAGACAGCATATATATGGGTCATGTTTTCTTATTCAGTCAGCTACCTTATGTCTTTTGATTAGAGCAATTAATCCATTTACATTTAATGTTATTGATAAGTCCTTGTTCACTGCCATTTTGTTGCTTTATATCAATGTTCCTCTCTCTGTATGTTACTGCTTCTTAGAGCAATCCCTTTAACTCTGGCACAGCACATAGGTAAGTATAGAGCCTGTCTGTGGTGATAAACAGATGGCAACTACTTTGTATCATTAGATCTTTGATTGGCAACCCTTGATTTTTAGGTAATGCCTGCAGTCAAAATATTTAGTTTGTCTGAAAATCCATACTGTAGCACAATTTAAATACCACAAAACAATAAATGAGATTGTTTACAAAAGCAAATGAATGAATGAATGAATGAATGAATGAATGAATGAATAAAGCAGTCCCTTTAATATGCCTTGTAATGGTGGTTTGGTATAATGAACTCCTTTAGTCTTTTTTTTTTCTGGGAAGCTCTTTATTTTACCATCAATTTTGTGATACCTTACTGGATAGAGTAATCCTGGATGTAGATCCTTGCCTTTCAGTACTTTGAATACTTCACACCAATCCCTTCTCGCCTGAAGTCTTTCTGTTGAAAAATCAGCTGACAGGCTTATTGGAGTTCCCTTGTAGATAACTGTTCCTCTCTTGCTGCCTTTAAGATTCTCTCTTTGTGTTTAAACTTTGCCATTTTCATTATGATGCGTCTTGGTGTGGGTCTCTGGACTGGGATTCTGTGCTTCCTGACCTTTTTGACTTTTTGCTTCACCAGGTTAGGGAAGTTTTCTGTCATCATTTCTCCAATTAGGTTTTCTATTTCTTGCTCACTTTTCTCTCCTTCTGGTATTCCTATAATGTGGACATTGTTACGTTTCATGTTCTCCCAAAGTTCCATTAAACCACCCTCATTCTTTTTAGGTCTTTTTTACTTTTATAGCTCTAATTTGGTGTTTTTTTCCCTACCTTGTCTTCCAAATTACTGATTCAATCCTCTGCTTCATCTAGCCTGTTTTTAATTCCTTCTAGTGTATTCTTCATTTCAGATATTGCACTCTTTACTTCCGACTGATTGTTATTTATGGTTTCTATGTCCTTTTCCATGCTGATGTAGTTTTCACTAAATTCTTTATAGTTCTAAGTTTCTTAAGCATTGTTATAAACATTACTTTGTACTCTATCTCAAATAAACTGCTTACCTCAATTTCACTTAGCTCTTTTCCTGGGGATTCCTCCTTTTCTTTCATTGGGGGTTATTTCTTTTTGTCTCCTCTTAGCTAACTGTTTTTGTTATGTTCTACATATTAGATAGATTTGCTTTGACTCCCTGTTTCCATGAGTGGCCTTATGTGGTAGGAGTCCTGCAGGATTCAGTGGTGCAGGCCCCTTGATTTCCTGACCTGGATACTCTAGGAATGCTCCTTGTACGGTTTATGTTGGCTCTCCTATTGTATTTGGGTCTTGATTGTTGTTGGCCCATGAACTGGTGGGTTCTCCCCTCCAGCTGGCTGTTTGCGAGGTTCAGCCTCCACCACATCTTGCATGCTGTTGTACAGGTACGAACAGACAACAAAACCCACAAAAACAAAACAGAACAAAACCAGGAGCATAATCAATGATGAAGAGCAAATAATAATAAAAGCTTAAAGATAAATAGAATATTATAAGAAAAAGACAAATATGAGATAACCAAAGGAAAGAAAAAGATTATGAGATGACAGAGGGAAGAGAAACAGTCAGAGTACAGAATAGAAACAGAATTACCACAGAACAAAGGGGGGGGGAGAATAAAATAAAATAAATAAAAGGAAAGAAGGCAAAAATAAAAGGAGTAAAGGAAGAGTAAAATATAGCACTTGAAAGCAAAAATAGAGAAAAAATTTAAAAATTTTAAGAAACACAAAAAATTATAAAAAGCTATGCAAAAGAAAAAATAATGAAACAGAACAAAGTTGGATTCGTCACAGCAGGGTTTAGTGTTTGCCTAGTGGGTTCTCCCTCTCCATACACCTCTGATGTTGTCTGAAGCTGGTGTAAGTCAAAGTCAGATGTGATCTATGTGTAGCTCTAGGCATCCTGTTTGAAGGTACAAGCAATCCAGTTTGTGGCTGTCTCCTTCGGGCTTGGCTATGTCTGGGATTGGCCTCACTGCTCTAAAAGGCTGGCTTTTTATCAGCACAGGGCCCAGGGGTGGGTCAACTAATGACTAAAGGGACTGCAGGATCCACCTCCACTGTCCTCTGCCTTTGGTCCTGCTGCCAGTCTAGCTGCTGACCCATCTGTTTCTGAGACAGCTTCTGGTGGAATCAGAGGCACAGGATCCCTAGATCTCCTGTGGGAGGTGCCAGACTTCAGGGAAGACGGTAGGTGTGTTCCCCCATCCCTGCATCATACATCTGAGTTTGTCCCAAATTACTTCCCTGATCTCAGCAGGGTGAAAGCCCTAGTAGGAAAGAGAGTGGGGCCTCCAGAGCTCAGGGCTTGGGTCTGCCAGAAACCAGGAGAGTGTTCCTAGGCTCTCTCATGAAGGGGAAGTGCCAGTCTGGTTCCTGGGAAAGTGTACAACTGCTGTGCCCTGAAGCCAGTCTCTAAGACCCCTGAGCCTGCCTATATTGCTGTCTCCTCAGCAGGGGATAAAATGTAGGTTGGAAGAAAGTAAAAAAGAAAAAAATAATAATAATAATAGTTTAAAAACTTAAAAAAAGGATGCAGGGTAGGGTGAGCAGGATTCCAGAAGGTAGAGCTAGCGGGATACCAGAGGATGGGGCTAGGAGAATTCCAGAGGGTAGGGTAATAGGATTCCCACAGGGTGAAATGCTATTGTTTTTCCCCTGGGAGGGACTTGCTCTTGTCAAGAAAAATGGTTGCTGCTGGTATGGAGGTATGTCCTAGCACCAGGAACCCAGCAGCCAAACCCCCACTCCAAACTCTCCTCATGTGCCTTGACTACACTGCCCTCCTTCACCCAAGCCCAAGGTGTATGTATGGCTGTGCATGCTAATACTGTGCACTGGGCCCTTAAAAATACGAAAAAAGTGGCTTTGTCTCCAGCTGGCTCCATCTCTCTCCTGCAGGGAAAACCCCCACAGCCTTTCACCAGCTGATCCTGCGTGTGCAGGTGATCCCAGAGCTGGCACTCTGGGCTTGGGAGCCCAGCCTGCAGTCCAGGCTTCAGGCTTCACTCTTCTCAGGGGGAAGCTCCCACAGTCACGCCTCAACCTTGGCCACCGCCTGTGAAAGAGTGCTGGCCCCTTTCATGTCCCTGACCCTTCTACCAGTCTCGAGGCTGTTTCTGCCCGACTTTCATTAAGTGTCTCCTCTTCAGGTAATCTTCAGTTGTTTATTTCAGGTGTTTGTTCCCCTATTTACTTTTATTTTCAGTTTGGTTTTGAGAGGCAATGCAAGACAAAACCTCCTGCTTTGGTGCCATCTTGAAATTCTAACATTTTAAATTTTTACTGGGTAAAGTACATTTTTACATCTTTGGTAGGTAACCTAACAGAACAGGTACAAAGTGGACACCAAAGTCTCTGCTGGGCAGAAACACTGGAAATGAACCCTCTGAGATACACTTATAGGAGAGATAAGCTGAAATAGAAACAGTCGAGAAGAAGTTTCCAAGGAAAACTTATAGACTCAAATTACAAAACTCTTCTAAAACACCCACAATACACTCCTGATATCTATATGGCTATATTACCCCCACCCCAAAACCTATAGGACAGCAAATTTAGGGTCTACAAAGACCAGAGCTCCTGTTCTATTGATTGTTCACCAAGTGCCAGGCATTAAGCTTTAGTAATATCATCCCACTTAATCTCACAACAGTATGATACAGGTAGTGTTTTCCTTAGTACCTAAGTACAGTAAGAATCAACATCACACAATTAAGTGTCAGATTCAAAATCAAAAATATTCATTTTACAAGAGATGATTTTCACTTTTCCTCCCTTAGTTTTTCTACATTTGAATTATTGACTACTTTTAGAAGTGGAAAAATTTTATAATAAAATAGTACATGCTAATAAAAAATCTAACAGTATAACTGTACAAAGTAGACATAAACATCTTCTATACTCTCATGCTCTAGAGATAATCACTGTTAACAACTTATTACAGGTCCTTCTAGATCTTTCCAAGGAAGTATTAACAATTAATGTACCTATTTTGCCCCAACTGGTGTGCCTCAGTGGATTGAGGGCCAGCCTATGAACCAAAGGGTTGCTAGTTCAATTCCCAGTTGGAGCACATGCCTGGGTTGCGGGCCAGGTTCCCAATGTGGGGCATGCAAGAGGTAACCAAACACTGATGTTTCTCTCCCTCTCTTTCTCCCTCTCTTCCCCTGTGTCTAAAAATAAATAAATAAATTTTTTTTTAGAAAACAATATACCTATTTCAATAAAGAGGGGAAAAGGTCTATAGATCAGTCTGTATCCCTTAACTATATTAAACTAGTAAGAACTGATTTTTTTAAATGCCAATTCAGTAATCCATGAGGTAAAGCATCTTATCTAAACAGTACAAATGTAAGCAAAGAAAAGCCATTTCCCAAACTTAGGGACATCACCTTGGATTTTGCCACATAGAATATTCTAAAAAGCACAGATACTTAAGAAAAGGAGGAAGGAAAAGATGAGAGGAAGATAGGGCCAAATAAAGTCTAGCAACCCGGTATAACAGTATAGCCAGCTTGTCACCACCTACCTACTCAAGAGCTGATTTTAACATCTATTTCCATGGCAGCTAGGCAATAAGAAAAGTGCCTAGTCTGGCAAATTTGAGTCATATAATCTGGAAGTTTGACTCTCTATCATAAATTCAACATATTGTATCAGCCTGCAAAACATCTTTAAATCATTAACTAATTGAGGAGTGATTACAGGGAGTATTTATTGATTAACTGCAGATATCACAATCACAACTTTTAAGCAGTTACAGTTCCATCTGCCTTCTAATGGCATACAATATGTTCAAAACCCAGGAAAATATTTGAAAGTTTAAAAAGCAATATATAAACAAGAACCAGTTACTGTCATCTAGCAACCATCTGGTCACAGGGAAAAACTACACCAAACTTTTAAATTTGAACCCTGAAAGCTCACACAAGCACCCAGAGAGCTGGTTGAAGTACACCTCTGTGTCCTCGGCCGACATGTTATATCCCCAGTTGCCTCTCGGAAGTCCTCAACTGGAAGGCTGGGGTGGGGTAGTATGAAATCCTGCTGTTTGTTTTTGGTTGTGTGCCTGGAGAAGGTAAAAAACCCAAAAGAAGAAAAAGCAAAAGCCCCAGGAGGCTCCTCAGGAGAAGGGAATGGAAGACCCACTATCTCTATCCCAACCCAAGAGAAAGAAATCAGTTTCCAAGGTGGAGCGGGTTAGTAGTGATCTTGAGGAGACAAAAGGCAGTGAAAAGTCTTCCCAAGAGGAAGAACTCTTTCTCCAAAGAAGAACCAACCAGTGACCTGAAGAGGCTGAAAACAGGAGTGTCCCCACGAAAAAGAGGAAATCCTCTTTGAAGGAGCAGTGGACCAGCAGTGAACCTGAAGCGGCCACTGGCAGCAGGAGCAGCAGCTCCAAGAAACAGAAAGAGCTCCAGAGCTCTCCCAGGAAGACGAGAATGGAACATCCCAATAAAAATAAACTCACGAAAGTCTGGGGAGGGGGAGGGACTCATACAAGCATAAATTAAATTAAAAAAAAAAACCACAGTGAAATAACATTTCTTTAGTTAGTGGTACAATATGCAAAGAAAGATGAAATGCCAACCAGTAGCATTTTAAAGATGCCCCCGAACATTATGAAACCATGTAAATATTTTACATGAAAAAAAATGAAAAGGAAAACACAGGGTAATCCCAAAAATTTGAAGACAACTGAAATAAATGACCTGTTTATCAACTGACAGTATAAGTAGTTAGGAATAATTATTATTTCCAGTCACTTTAAAATAAGTATTTTCTTCTTCTATCCCTAGTGGAATATAACTGATGACAAAATGAAACAAAAAGAAACTGCATTAATTAGTCTTATAAGACTAGTATTACAGCACAGACTGACATGGAGAGCATTATGCTAAGTGAAATAAACCAATCAGTGAAAGACAAGTACCATATGATTTCACTTATATGTGGAATCTAATGAATAAAATAAACAAGCAAAATAGAAACAGATCATAGGTACAGTGAACAGACTCACAGGCATCAGAGGGGTTAGCAGATGGGTGAAAAAAAGGTGAAGGGATTAAGACAAAAACAAGAAAGAAAAAAAAAACTCATAGAAACAAACAGTATGGTGATTACAAGAGGGAAAGGGGATGAGGGAGACAGAAGAGGGAAATGGGGGGATAAGTGGTGACAGAAAGAGACAACTTTGGATGGTGAGCACACATACAATATACAGATGAAGTATTACAGAACTGTACACCTGAAATCTACAATATTTTATTAACCAATGTCGCCCCAATAAAGCCAATAAAAATCTTTTTAAAAAGACTCGTACTGGTATTTCAAAACTTATATATGATACGTAATGCGTTAAAATTGTTAGGAACCAAGATTCTCAGCATAAAATTAAAGATACAAAAAATAATTTAAGTCAAAAGTATAATTTTGATTAAGGACTTCCAGCCAAGATGGAGGCGTAGATGGAAACACTGTGCCTCTTCGCACAAACAAAATTAAAGACAACAGGCCCTGGCTGGTGTAGCTCAGTGCATTGAGCGTGGGCCTGCGAACCAAAGGATCACAGTTCGATCCCTAGTCAGGCAACATGCCTGGGTGGTAGGCCAGTTCCCAGCAGGGACGCACGAGAGGCAACCATACATTGATATTTCTCACCTTCTCTCCTTCCCTTCCGCTCTAAAGATAAATTTAAAAAAAATTAAAGACAACAAATATTTATAACACAACCAAAACAGAATATTGAACTGCAGAAGTCTCACAACCATTCAATCACACCAGTGAGAGGGGCGGAGGGGCGGAGTCGGTG
>PVKM010020028.1:0-18114 GCA_004027735.1 Carollia perspicillata | reverse complement strand
CGTTTCAGGGTAGTTCTACTCTGTGGTTCTCAGGCACACTGCCCTGCAGAAATAGGGGAAACATGTATTCATGTAGACACTGATGCCATGGGATCCTGGAGAAATCGTTTAGTTTCTTTTTGTACCTTTGACCTAAGCAGCATTTGTAGCTTTGTCAGTAAGGATTTTGGACACTAGAGAGTTTGTCTCTATTCTTGACTTTTACTTAGTGATGATTGTGATACTGTCTTTTCTTATCTATAATTGTACTTAACTGGAAAAAATATCCTTTTTACCCGTATATAATGATATTTCTGGTTTAATGGCTTAATAGGTCAGTGAAATATTACCCAAATGTCACCACCCTCCATCTTCTCCCATTGCACCCATTTAGAAATCATTTGGCTGTTGGTGGTAGGAAACAGAGAAGGGAATCTGGAAAAATTTTTCTCTCATTACAATAAATATTGGCCAGCAGTCATTGGCAAATGCACAATGCACTTCCGTAATATACTGTCAACTTTTAAGAATATTCTTGGAGACTTTTTCCTGTTGGCTGCTGCTGAAGGCCTGTTATGATGAGTGCTTATGAGAGCTGAGATGGTCTTATTTTCAAAATCAGGTTGATTTCTGATTTTATTGACATGAAAAATGTTTGCTACATTTGTAGTGCTTACTACAGGTAGGATCTTTTTGACGAAATGGAGGAATACTTATGTTGTACAGTAAAAATAATGTTTATTGAGGGTATGTAACATTGTGGTGAACATTTTATGTAAATAAATCTTTTTCTGTCTTCAAAAAATGAACCTATTTCCAGTGCTCAAAAGAGAAAAACTGAAGCATAAAGAATTTAAATAATTTGCCCTGGCTGGTGTAGCTCAGTGGATTGAGTGCAGGCCTGTGAACCAAACAACTATGGTTCGATTCCCAGTCAGGGCACATGCCTGGGTTGCAGGCCAGTTCCCAGCAGGGGATGCATGAGGGGCAACCGTACATTGATATTTCTCTCCCTCTCCCCTTCCTTTCCCCTCTAAAGATAAGTAAATAAAATCTTAAAAAAAGAGTTTAAATAATTTGCATAAAGCCACATAAGATTTAATTACCATTAACATATTAATTTCAAGAGTTACATTTTTATATCTTAGTAAAGGATGTCCTTTTACTGAGTTTCATGGCTCTGGTTTACTTTTTTAAAAAAAATCAGAATAGGGTGGAATTGTACAAAAATTTTTCTTTACTTAGAAATGAATTATCATCTCCAGAATTGTCTTTTCCCGTGTCTTTAGTTAAATCAGTTAATTTATACCTCAGTTTTCTTTGTATACAAATTGAAGGTTATTTTCTTATTTTAAATATATTGTTTATTGCTGAACTTTGGTGATTAAAGGTTTCAGGAAGGTACAATATTATAAAACTACAGTGTATGCCTAAATAATGGTTACTGATCATTCTTTGATGCCAAATTTCAGAATCAGACACAATTTATTTTCTTTACAATGTTTGAGTTTGTTTTATTGAATTTGGTTATTTTGTGAAAAGACATTAGTAATGCTTTCCTTGTTTTATAATAGTGTAATGGAGAGAGGGCTAAAGAAGAAGCAATTACACATTTTGAAAAGCTCTTTGAAATTCTAGAAGAGAGGAAATCATCTGTTTTGAAAGCAATCGATGCTTCAAAGAAACTCAGATTAGACAAATTTCAGACTCAAATGGAAGAATATCAGGGGCTTCTAGAGAACAATGGCCTTGTGGGATATGCTCAAGAAGTGCTGAAGGAGACGGATCAGTCTTGCTTCGTACAGACAGCCAAACAACTCCACCTCAGGTATTTCCTTAACGGAATCTCCTTAGCGGTGTCCTTAAGGGCTGCTGTAAATTCCACAGGAGCACTGAGTGGTTTGTTCACAGTGGAGTTAGTTGTTAAGTGAAGCACCTCTTGTTTCACTGTTGATGTTGAGTGGTTTTCTTTTGTTAATCCCATTGAAGACACTTAGTCTAATTTGCCTTTTTACCAAATCATTGTTATGTAAAATGTATTTGTTTGAATACAGAATCCAGAAAGCTACGGAATCTTTGAAAAGTTTTAGACCTGCTGCTCAGACTTCTTTTGAAGACTATGTTGTTGATACATCTAAACAAACAGAAGTCCTCGGAGAATTGTCCTTTTTCTCCAGTGGTGAGTTTTAATAAAGGCTGAACCACACTCCTTTAGTCTGACTTTGCATTGTAGAAAAAACATAAATTCTCTTCAACTGGACATTATGAAGCAGAATCTCAGTTGCCTAGCACCCTGGTATCTTAAAAATTGTATTTGTTTTTAAAACTGATTTTGTACACAAAACTATAGTCTATTGGTTTACATTTTTAAACATTATGTAAATGACATCAAATTGTATGTTTCCTTTCTGTGAGTTGCTTTTTGAAAAAATTACCATACATATTTGGTCATTCACAAAGTTCTCTTTTAAAGGTATATTTTAACTTTATATTATTTCATTATATAAATCATTTCTCTACTGAGAGACAGTTGTTTCTGTTTTGTCTCATTTTAAACAATGGTATGTTGAACATCTTCTACAGTGGCTGTATGTGTGTTTCTCTAGGGCAGAAACCTAGCTATATCCAGGCTCAAAACGACTCTAAGATGATTAACTGTTTACCTTGCTATATGAGCTTGCTAGGGCTGCCAAAATAAATTATTGAGAGTGGGTGCCTTAAACAACAGAAATTAATTTTCTTACAATTCTGGAGGCTAGCAGTCTGAGATCAAAGTGTTGGCAGGGTTGGTTTCTTCCGAGGTCTCCTTGTTGGGCTTGCAGATGGTCATTTTCCTATGTCTTCACTTGGTCTCCTCTCTGTACATCTGTGTCCAGATTTTTTATAGGACACCAGTCATATTAGTCATATTAGATTAGGGCCCACTCTAGTGACCTCATTTTAACTTAATTACCTTTTTAAAGACCCTCTCTCCAATAAAGTCACACTCTGAGGTGCTGTGGGTCAGAACTTCACGTGAAGTTTTTTACGGGGGCACAGTTCAGCCCATAAGACTTGCTTACGTTTGTGCATCGCTGCTCCCCAGCTTGTGCGGTGCTGCTCCCCAGCAGGGACTTCTTCCCTTCCTGTTTTTTCCTAACTTTTCATCTCCCTTAGATTTCTCTTCTAGTGATGATGAGCAATTTCAGTCCTTAGAAGGGCATACTTTTATCTAACTGCTATACAGGTATACATGTATGGATTCATATATTCCATCAAAGAAAATTTGTCTTTTTAAAAGTTAAAGATGCTGAAGGATTATTACCGTGCCCGCCTTTCTTTTCCAATCTGTTCCCAAATCTCCTTTTGGATATATACTTACCTCGTGTATTATGACTGTCTTGCTTTTCCAGATATTTGTTACTCTTTTCAAATGCTGATTCTACTTCATATCCTGTACTTCCTGTTTCCCCAAAAGGTAGTGGTTTTCATGTACGCTAATTTACTTTGTAGTACAAGGTCCTACCTCATCTGGGGATCCCAAAACAGTCTTTGGAAAGATGAGGTGGAAGCCCAGGAATCTTGGATTACCCAGGGTGTAGCAGTGGAAAGTCAGCACCCAACTTCTGACTGATGGGTGTCTCCTCATTTTTTTCTGCATGCATATTTTTTTAGTAAGATTTGTTTCAGAAAAAGGAAGGGATGTCTCGTGGGTCATACTAATCATGTGATTTTGTAACTAGTGTTTTCTCCCTTTTCACTTTAGGGTATATTTTGGATGACTTTCTAGATCTCATTATGGGTGCATAAATGCACCATACCCAGACATGCTTATACATTGCTGCATAGAGCTGGGGGATAAGGAGAAGAGGGGGACTCCTACTTTTCCATTTCATGTACTTCTCTGTGATTTGATAAAAACGTGTGTGTGTGTGTGTGTGTGTGTGTGTGTGTGTAACTTTTATTCTGACCACGTGACCCAAATAGTTAAACTTACTAGAATCTATTCTGTGGAAAGGATTATGGGTATGCACAAAGATTTAGCTGTAGTATATTTTAACCATTTAACAGAACCATTTAACAGAAGCACGTTTCTGAAGACAGTTAATGCCGATACATCCATTCAGCGGAACGCCACTGCAAGAGAAATACTGGCAGGATCTATGCAAAGTCATTGTAGTGATTATCTTTGAGTTACTTATCTTTGCATGTTTTATGTACTGTCTAATTTTCTTATAAAAGCCATGTTTTTACCAAGAAAAATTTATTTAAATTGCTTTGCAACTCTAGGAAGAAAATATGAAAGAAAATTGTGTAACGTTTCAGTGAAGTTTTTTGCTATATTTACCAAACTTGGATTTAAAAATATTTATTAAAATAATTGTTTCTAGGAGGACGCAAATTATCATTTTAAAGTTGAGGATTGTTAGTCAATAAATAGGTGGAAATTGATGGCATACAATTAAAATTTTTACTTATTGTGTGCTAGAATTTGAGTCTTTCAAGTTTTGTCTTATTTTTCACTCTTTCTCTTTTCAGTTATAAATATAAATATGCCTTTTAAGTCTCTGTTTTATTGTTTTCTTAAATTTCGTGGTAAGAACACTTGCTATGAGAATGTATCCTTTTAGCAGATTTCAAGTGTGCAGTACAGTGGTTGGCCAGGCCCCGTGCTGTACTCCAGATCTTTAGCGTATTCATCTGCTTAACTGGAACTTCCTGGCTGTTGGTAAAAACTACCATTTATCCCTTCCCCCAGCCCCTGGTAACCAGCATTCCAGCCTTTGACTTGATGACCTTGACTCTTTTAGATACCTCCACCATGCAGTCAGTGTTTGTCTTTCTGTGTCTGGCTCATCTCACGTGGCCCGTCTGCAGCCTCCATCCCTGTTGTCACATATGTGGGAATCATTCTTTTTCTCACACGCACAATGATAAATTTAGAAAATTGGACAGTACGGAAATAATTTAAGAATTGTCAATACATCATTTTCATTAAGGAAAAACATAGGTTCTTTAATGATATTTTAACATTGTTTCCTATGTCATAATTTTTTTCAGGCATAGATGTGCCAGAGATCAGTGAGGAACAGAGCAAAGCTTATAACAATGCTCTGATAAATTGGCACCATCCAGAAAAGGATAGAGCCGATAGCTACGTCCTCGAGTATCGGAAGATTAATAGAGATGAAGAAATGCTGTCTTGGAATGAGATAGAAGTTTGTGGCACAAGTAAAGTTATTTCAGAACTTGAGAGTAACTGTAAATATGCTTTCAGAGTAAGAGCCTACAAGGGTTCAGTGTGCAGTCCCTGCAGCAGAGAATTGATTCTTCATACTCCTCCGGCTCCAGGTACCGTGACCGCTGGGAATAACGAAAGTGTGGAGTCCGGACACATTGTCTGTGTCTGTGAAGACCAGCAGTGAAGTAGAAATAGACTGATTACGTGAATTTTGTCATGTAGGCTGAGGAGGAGAGTGTTAGGTTTTTGACTGATAGCAAATAAAGAAAGACATGAAAGGAAAACATTTGAGGGAGCAGGGCTATTAATTTGGGATTAAAATAGCATAAATGCTACTTTATACGTTTTAAATAGTATAAGTATGTTTTTTTTTATTAGCTTATAGAAATCTCTGGAACATGGTATCTAGATAGATATTTAAAGATTTGTTGGTATACTGTGAAATAGAATTTTGATTACACTGATTTAGACTTGTCTGAATTTTCTAGTGCAGTGATTCCCAGCACATGAAGACGTATTAGAACCAGATGTATGGCTTTCTTTCCGTATTAGAGCTCCTCCTGCCCAGCTACCTCCCCTCCTCCTTTCAAGTTAAAACCAACTGATACTACCTGTAGAGTGTCTCTGGATTGTTAGAGAGTGGGAGAGAGTTACAGTTCAGCTGCCCTTCCTGACAACACTGCGCTCGCTCGTTGTGGTCCGTGGGAAGACGTTTTTCCTTGTCGGTCATTGCCTTGGAGTTCCTGTCAGCTGATCTTTGGACTGCATTGCCCCTGCCCGTTTTTAGTGGCTTCTATATCCATATTTTGTGCAGTCTGTCCTCCTCTTTTTGTTCCGAGTGTACATATCCACTATTTATTTTCCATGCACATTGTGGTGAATTAAAAAAAATTAGGATGCAAATAAATAGGGTTGGTTAAAATTAGTTTTCCTGAATCCTAATAAAACCCAATAGAGAGTTTTAAGATGGATTTGCAGGAACTAATTAAGTATTTTATAGTGTATGCAGCGTCAGCTGTCTTTTCCAGTCTCTGACCGAAAGCAGAAGAAAATGGAAACCTGGAATAGCTGCTGTTTCAGTAACATAGTGGAGGGGAGGGCGGAAAGGAAGCGTTAGAAGTTGTCTTCCTTTTCTCTGAGAGAAGCCATGATGAATAGGGTGCCCATTTACATTTATTTTGCAAACTGGAGGCTTTTGAGATCGAAAGGAAGCGTGACCTACCGTGTTGGGACAACAGGCATTGCCTGGCAAGAGGGGTCAGCTACATACGGAGAATGGTTTTAGCCAGAAGACAGTTTCGGAAAATGTGGCATAATAAAGTTAAAATTTACCATTTTAACAATTTTTAAAGTGGTTTAAAGTTTTTTTCAATGATAGCTGACAACGTCATTGTATTAGTTTTGCGGGTACACCCCAGTGGGGCACAGTCAGCAGCAGCCTCAGGTGCACGGACAGTGTTGTGCAGCCGCCACCACTCACGTCTCCGGAATTTGTCCTTGTTTTCCCAACTGAAACTCTGTGGCCATCAAATGGTAACTCCTGTTCTCCCTCCCCACAGAGCCTGGTCACCTCTCTCCTAGTTTCCGCCTCTATGAATGTGCCTGTTCTGGATATTGCACATAAGTAGATTCACATGATCCTTTTGTGACTGGCCGATTTCAAGGTTCATGCATGTCATAGCATGTATCAGAATTTTCTTCCTTTTTTAGGCTGAATAATATTCCATTGCATATGCATATGCCACATTTTCTTGATCCATTCATCTGTGGGTGGACATTTGGATCATCCAGGTTTCGGGCGGCAGCCAGTGCTGCGTTAATGGATTTGAGCTGATAGAGACGTATGAAAAGCGGTGTTATCGCCAACCTCTAGTCGAGGAAATTAAAGTTTAGGTTAGACTGTAACGAAGTGCTTGAGGGAGATTCAAACCCACGTCTCTGAACAGAAAGCCTGTGCTTTCTGTCTCATGCACACCATCGTGTCTGCCATAGTGAGGAATAAGGAAAAGATGTTGTTAACATTGCCATTCTTTTTCAAATTTCTAAAATTTGGAGTAAATATTTAAGAAAATATGAAAATATATACCCCTTTATTTTAGGGATAAAATACAGATATGGTATAGTATGAAATACGTAGGATAGATTTGCTATATCTGTTCCAAAGAACCACATTCACACATTTTCTCATATTTAAAATATTTTCTTCTGCCTTTGAGGTTTCTTAAGATTTTCAGGAATGGAGAATTCACCGGAAGTTATTTGTAAGTTGGGGTTTTGGTTTGTCATCGTTTGGTCTAGAGTAGTATGATACATCTTACCTCTTTCCAATAATTTCTATCGGAAAAACCATAAATTGCAAAACTGCTAATAAGTATTTCTCAGACTAATTCGAAGTTTTATTTGTAGTTTTCAGTTTCCTCTTCGATGAAAAATGTGGCTATAACAATGAGCACCTCGTGCTGAACTTGAAGCGAGACCGTGTGGAGAGCAGAGCTGGATTCAACCTTCTGCTTGCTGCAGAACGCATCCAAGTGGGCTGCTACACAAGCCTGGACTACATCATTGGGGACGTTGGCATCACGAAAGGGAAGCACTTCTGGGCCTTCCGTGTGGAGCCGTACTCATACCTGGTGAAAGCAGGAGTAGCTTCCAGTGACAAACTACAAGAATGGCTCCGTTCTCCCCGGGACGCAGTTAGTCCAAGGTACATCTTTTTAATCATCTAGAACTGTAATTCTTTTAAAAGGAAACATGCTTACTTAGCAAGGTAAGGTTGAAAATAGATCTGGGCTTACTTATTATATTTTCAGTACATTTCTTAGATCCGGGAGTTTGGGCTATGTTTAGGCAGTTGGCTGAGAAAATGAGTCAGGTTTCTTTATTCACACAGGGAAATAATGAGACTTAGCAGTTAATTTATGGTGCCAAGAATAAATAAGTCTGTTTTGGATACCTCTTGATTATGCTATGGCTTTGCAGTTTTAAATTTTGAAAGTCTTACCACTTACCTTAATTATGTGATAAAAATCACCCATGTGTATAAACAGTGACATGCCTCTAATTGCCACACTGCCCAGTTGATACATGTTGTTCTTTTGATTTGGGACACAGTGTCTTTAAACGTCCCATCCGTGCTTTACAGAGTTAGGTCATGGCAGATACGTTTCCACAGCAAAGAATTTCAATTTCTGAACAGATTGACTATTTAATGGAGATTGGTTTAATTTTTGTAGGTGGCGTAAGGTGAACTAGCTCAGACAAATAATTTTTGACCACTTACATGAACAGAATCTCAGGTTAATCTGAGTGATAGGAAAATTTTTTGCTCAAAGATGGGAAATTGATGTAACGATGAAAATCGTATTGGAGAAATGGTTAATTAAACATGATGACATGTCCACTTGATAGAACGTTAGTATTAGTATTAATCATATTTAAAAAGTATGTAGCATGAGGAATGTTAGGAGTAAAAAAGACTAAAATGGTTGATGTCGTATGATCATAAATATAAAAAAGAAACTGCCTAGGAAAAAAATGGAAGGAACTTGATATCAAAATTTTCTATAAGCTGCTACTGCTTCATATTACAGGGAAAAAACCCTTAATAATACTTGCTAGCATTGTAGATCCGATAGAAATCTCAATTGGGAAATAGAGTTACTTGGAAGAGAATGAGACATGCTTTTTTCTTCTGTATTATTATGCAGTGCCTACTTGTTATTTTTAATTCTCACCCAAGGATATTTGTTGATTTTAGAGATTGGAGGTGGGGGAGAGAGACACAGAGAGAGAAACATTGATTGGTTGCCTCCCATATGTGCCCCGACCAGGGATAGAACCTACAGCCTTTTGGTGTATGGGATGATGCTTCAGCCAGCTGAGCCCCCTGACCAGGGCTATTTATTTAGTTTGCAATTCCTTGGATCAGGGCACACATCTTGGTTCTGTATTTCCTTACATATGATTATGTGCTGTAAGTATTAAATCTTTGACAGGTCCTTCAGTCCTTGTCTTCCTGCTTTACTTTTGATGGGCCAGACTTATTTTTAGGGTCTCATCTGTGTATATATCTAGGTAAAAGTGGGTGATGTTTTAAGACAGAATTTGGGACAAGTGTGTTGATATAATGTTGAATGGCAATGTGTAATCCTTGTGTTTTTTTTTAATAGAAAGTTTTTGCTATATAATTTATTTTAATTTTAAATCAGTGTATATTGTCATGTAAAATGTTTCAAAGGTACTTGGAAGGCCTGTGGATAATGCTACAGATAAGACTCTACTTTGTGTGTTGTGTTTTAGATACGAGCAAGACAGCGGGCACGACAGTGGAAGTGAAGATGCCTCTTTCGATTCTTCGCAACCCTTTACATTAGTTACTATAGGCATGAAGAAATTTTTTATACCCAAGTCACCTACTTCTTCTAATGAACCTGAAAATAGAGTTCTTCCCATGCCAACAAGTATAGGGGTTTTCCTCGACTACGATAAAGGCAAAGTGAGTTTCTATGACATGGATCACATGAAATGCCTTTACGAGCGCCAGGTGGACTGTTCGCACACCATGTATCCGGCGTTCGCGTTAATGGGCAGCGGAGGAATTCAGCTTGAAGAACTCATCACAGCAAAATATCTGGAATACCAAGAGGATGTGTAGCTTAAGCATCAGATGTGACTTAGAATGAAAAATGTAAGCAAAATAATGCCTTGGTGTTAACCTCCGTAACTAATTACATATCATCTAAGTATCCTGTCGCCACACTTGTCTTTTGTGTGTTTCTTGTTCCAAGACAGAACACCTAAACAGCCTTACCTCTCCATGTCGCTTTTCTTTCTGCCTTTCTCAAGCAGTTAACATGGCGTGTCTTTCTTTTTTATGAACAGGGAACCTAATTTATTTATATTAGCTGGTGTTGCTGATGCTTTCATTGCTTTGGTGGGGGGAATGCATACAAATGTATATACTAAGCTTTTGTGTTTGGTTTTTCATTTTTATATCATGTTTGTGTCCTAAGATGTTTTATTAGTACTAAGCATTTTGTCTTGCATTTGTTTTTGAAAGGAAAAGAAAGGTATAGATAAGGGAAAGGGCCACAGAAATGGTAATATATTTAAATGGAAAATTATGTATTTTGAGATGTGTAACAAATATTAAGAATATATTGCCTGGAAAATGAGAACTGTTGTTCCTTTTTTTTCCTTTAAGACAAACTTTATTCTTGAAGACATTGAAAAGCATTTTCTTAGCTGTGATGTCCCTTCTTGCAGGAAATGCAAAGTTAGCGGTAAACACATTAAGCTCTTCATTTTATTTATTTATTTATTTATTTATTTCAGAAAATCTTGTCTTTAGGTTTTCTTAGTTGCTTTATGAAAATATTTGCATTTAATTGTTTTTCATAAATATTAGTGGAGATACATTGATATTTGTCATTTGGTTTTTTTTCCCCTCTTGAGATTTTCTTTTGGGGGGGCACACATATTACATATCTCATTTTCCTGGTTTATGTTTACATTTTTAAAAAGTTCATGATCTATTTTTAGTGTAATTAAATATATTATAGAATGTGGAGTGACTAACTGGTCAGCTGTGTGGTGTTTTCTGTGGCTCATTGATTGGTAGTGAGCATTGGAAATAATAACCAAGTAAAAGTACAAATTTAATTATTTAAGAGTAATAACTAAAATCATAATGACTGTATCTTAATTTAAAGAATTACTTTATCTAAATTTTATGTTCACTTTTGAGACATGTTTTTTCTTAGGTTGTTTTTAGACTGGTTGGTTTTTTGAAGTTAAAATGTTAGAAACTGGATTGAGCATTTTAGCCCTCATCATTTTGGAATGCTTCTGGCATGTTGATAGACTAACAAACACTCTTAGGCCTTTTTTTTTTTAACTATATATTTTTAATAGAAATCTCTTGTTCAGGTTGGTAGCACAAAATTAGTCCTCTACCCTGCACCACATGCACACAACCAAAATAGAAAATACTGTGGAGAATTTCAGTGTGGAGTAGGCTTGGTTACTCCCCACCAATGAAGAGCACTTTATGACAGGGGCTAAACTAAACAAATACGCAGTGTTATATGGATCATGGTGCAATAAAACTGCTGAGGTCACATGTGAAGTAAAGTTTGATAGTCTCAAACCTGGTAAAGCACATACTATGTAGACAGTTGAAGTATAAGGCTTTAGTAGGAATAGGAAAGCTGTTTAAAACATTGTATAGTTGTATATAAATCATTCTTGATGTCTTTCATTTTTAATAAAAGTTAGAATTAAGTGTAATCATTGAAATCTTTATTGCAGGGATTCTTAGTGTGTCTATATGGAAAATGGAAGCAAATTATTTATGAAAAGATGTTTAGCTGAATATTTTAACTTAGAGCTAATTTTTATATAACATTATTTCAGGCATTTAATTATTAGCTTTAATTCTTATGGAGGTGATCATTAGGAAAGCTTAGCATAAAACTAATTTACTCCAATTAATCCATCAGTTTGTTTAAGTTTTCTGATTCATAATAGATCAGACTTGAATCAGATGAGTGGCGCTTTAGTTCACATTTATAACCTTGGGTTACAGGGCTCTCTGGTCGCTGTGGTTCGTTGTGGATCACAGGGAAGTGCTATTAATGCGTGGTGAGTCTTAATTTAAAAAGATAAAAGGAGATTCAGGGCTATCCCTAGGATACTGTGTAATAACTTCTCACATTTACGGTCGCTTTGCTTGAAAGTAGTAAGAGCCAGAGCCGTCTCGCGGCATTGAACACAATCCGGTCCTGTTCAATCGCTTGCCTTAGCCCATTGTCTGATTCGGCTTTGAGAGTGTGTGCCATGTGGAAACATAATCAGTTGTGTTGCTACAGAAAACACTTGAGAACTAGTGCTTGAGGCAAGAACACTCCTAAGAAGTTATGTTCTACCACATGAATTTGCATTCATTTTAAAGATGGTGGAACAACCTCCTGAGACTTGAGGTTTTTCTTGGGACTCTTGCTTTAATGAATAAACCTGAAGGAATTTAAGTTTTTAAAGTTTGATTTGGAGCTACTTCATTTTACAAAAACTTTTTAACTCTTGCTATTTAAGTCACTGAGATGTGAATTAAGTATAAAGTGAACAAATCAGTCCTGCTAGGTTCCTGTTTTTTAGGAGCTTAATTTCGAAGGAGAGATGATGAAAATGGAAGGGACCAAAGAGCATCTGAAGCGGGAGCTAATGTTAGTTTTGGTGATCAGGGCAGCCCCTCTGAGGAGGTGGTACAGTTTTGACACCTGATTGCGATAGATTGAACATAAAATGCACAAAGGCTTTGAGATAGTAAATTGGTGAGAGTTCTGGCAGGACAGAGAATTCACCGTGGATTCTTCAGCTAAAAAGAAGTTAATGAAAGGATTGCTTAGAGATGAGGACAACCCAGGAGGAAGAAACAAGCGATGGTGAGCTGTGGAGAGACCAGCCACAGCCCGAAGCTATTACTGCCCCTAGAGCACGGAGGACGAAGGGAAAGAGTGAGCAGATCGCAGGGAGAGGGAGACAGTAAGAACGGGTTGCTTGGTGATGATGAACTCCTTCAGCTTTACCTTATCTGGGAAGCACTGTATCTGCCCTTCCATTCTAAACGATAGCTTGCTGGTAGAGTACTCTTGGTTGTAAGTCCTTGCATTTCATCATTTTGAATACTTCTTGCCAGCCCCTTCTTGCCTGCAAGGTTTCTTTTGAGAAATCAGCTGACAGTCTTACGGGAACTTCTTTGTGGGTAACTCTCTCCTTTTCTCTTCTTTTAAGATTCTCTCCTTATCTTTAACCGTCAGCATTTTAATTATGATGTGTCTTGGTGTGGTCCTCTTTGTGTCCATCTTGTTTGGGACTCTGCTTCCTGGACTTGTATGTTTATTTCCTTTGCCAAATTAGGGAAGTTTTCTTTCATTTATTTTTTCAAATAAGTTTTCAATTTCTTAATCTTTCTCTTCTTCTGGCACCCCTATGATTCGTGAATGTTGGTGTGTTTGAAGTTGTCCCAGAGGCTCCTTACCCTATTCTCGTTTTTTGTTTAATTTTTTTAAATTCTTTTTTCTTCATATGAAATGTTAAAGGGACTTATTTAAGAAAAAGTCAAAACTATGAACATTAAAATAACAGTAAATTCACAACTATCAATAATTGAATTTAGAAAACAAACTAAGCAAACAGCCAGAACAGGAACAGAATCATAGGTATGGAGATCATTTGGAGGGTTATCAGTAGGGAGGTGGAAGGGGGAGAATGGAGGGAAAGGTACAGGGATTAAGAAACACAAATTGGCAGGTACAGAATAGCAGGAGGGTTGTTAAGAACAATATAGGAAATGAAGAAGCCAAAGAACTTACATGCGTGACCCATGGGTGTGAACTAAGGGGGGTATTGCCGGAGGGATTGGGCAGTACCCCTGGAGGCAGGAAAAGGGAGAGAAATTAGGACAACTGTAATAGCATAATCAATAAAGTATTTGGTTTTAAAAGAACAGGTTGCTTGGCGGGAGCTGGGGTTGTCGTGGGAGCCCCGTTTCCAGAGATGTGGTGCCAAGACAGAGAGGGAGTCGGAAAGAAATATCCACCTGATCTGATCTGCCAGGGCAGCCTGTGGACCACAGCCAACTGGAAGCCAGCCAGCAAGGGCTTTCTAGAGATGCAGACAGCAGGGGCCACCTTCCTGGGGCAGAGTCGGAAAGCAGGGGCCTAGCAGTGGTTGTGGGGTGGCATAAAGGGAGAATAACTGGCCCAAGTGGGAAGGAGTTTGGTGTATTTGAGAGGAAGGGAGGCTTTTGACCATTTTGCTGAGTGCTTAAATAAGGGTATTTATACTGTTCTGAAATGTTAAAACACATTCAGAAAGAAGACTTAGAAAGCTCTGCATTTTTATTTACCCCTTTACTTATTGGTATTCCTCTCCCTGGTTAGCCATTCTGTGCTCTGATAACCTGAGGCTAATGGAATTGCTCTGTTGGGAGTTTGTCATCTCTTGTTTGAAATCTTTTGGAATAGAGGAGAATAATTGAGTCTGTGGTTAAGAAAAAATATCCTTGAAGTTCTGACTAGACTGGTAACTGCATGTGTAAAGTAAGATTGTGGAATACTGTTAAAATGAAAGTAAGTTGAAATGTGCTGTGCATGAATTAGACGCAGTCTAGTCTGACTGCCTGCGGGTAGTTACAAAATACTTTTAAATAAAATTCTTTTATTCCCCCTAGATTCCTTTGTTTAACCTATCTGAACTCAGTGCTTTATTTCATTTTAGATTTCATTTATTTTTAGAGAGAGGGGAAGGGAAGGAGAAAGAGAGGGAGAGAGACATCGTTGTGTGCCTGCCTCTCACACACCCCCTACTGGGGACCTGGCCCGCAACCCAGGCGTGTGCCCTGACTGGGAGCCAAACTAGCGACCCTTTGGTTTGCAGGCCGGCACTCAATCCACTGAGCCACACCAGCCAGGGCTCAATGCTATATTTATTCAATATTACTACTGCTTGCTTTTAGGAGACCTAAAAAAGTTCCTTGGTATGTGGTTCAAATGCAGTTGGAGTCTGTGCTGACTAACCAGATTATATGACTGCCTCTAGAAATCTGCTTTCCTTTCTTGTAAGTCTTGATCTCCTAAGACAAGAGTGTTCTTAGAGCTTGTATCTTTTGGAATAGTATATCTGTCATGTAAACTTAAGACTATTGGAACAAACTGATTTTCTAACTTTCTTTCCTAGGATGAGTGGTAATGACTGTTAGCTTTTGTAAAGTATTTTATATCTTTTCAAAATAATATCTGTATATTGTATCTGTGTATTTTCAAAGTACCTGTATAACACCTTAATTTGTTTTCCCCATTTGGATTCTTTGTACCCTAGAAAGTCCCTGCATTTTTTTTAAGCAAAGCATCTCTGACAATATGGAGATAATTCCCTGGGTTACCAGTTCTGCTTATAACCTTGACATGCAAGCATTTGAATTCCTTCTGGAGTACCTTGAACTGTTTTGCCTTAAACTTTTTGAGTGGTAGGGGATTCCAAAAACATTTTAAAGTGTAAAGGTTGGTACATCGTCATGCATGTGAAAAGGGTGACCTAACAGTTGTTTAAAGGTTGGGGGAAAGGCGAGGCCTCCACGAGCAAATAGGTCTGGGCGATATCTGTTAAGCAAAGTCGGATATTTTATTTTTGCAGGAATTCTCTCAACATTCAGTGCCCATTTGACTCTGAATCTTACAGTGAGAGCATTCTAAGGAACACATAGGCATAAGAGTTACAGTTAGTGCGGCTTTGTGGTTTGGATTTACACCTGAGGTTTGTCTTAATTTAATAGACATGTGATCTTAGACGAGTTAAGCTGTGAGCTGCATGTTACCTGTAAAATAGTTCCAGTGATCCGTACTTCAGGTGAACTAGATAATGTATACAAAGGACTCAACACAGTGCCTGGTGAGTTAAACCAGTATATGGTGGCTTCACGTGTACATCACTAGCATTTCTGAAAATAGTATTTAATCTCGTAAGAGATCTTTCACAAATGATGAGAATATATTTGAATACAGAATTGTACTAAGGGAATCATAAGTCGTATATTCATCTGCTGTTACTTGCTTATGATGCCCAACACCAATCTGGAGAGATATATGGATATTTCATTGGAGGTATAGTTCAGCCAGTCAGATAAAAATTAAATCCAGTTTTCTGCAAAATCAAGATAGTCCAGGTTTATTTCTTTCTTATTATGTAACTGTGAGCAAGAGCTCATGAACCGCACGCAAAGGACTTAGGTGGCCCTTGTCACGTGTCAGTCTCAGGGTAACTTAGTCCACGATCAATTTTCCTGGCTCCTGAAACCTGCTGATGGTCATGGTAATTAAAAAGCAGCAGCTTCTGAAGTGTTAACATGCATGAGTCACCTGGGCATCTTGTTAAAATGCAGAATGTAATCAGTAAGGCTGAGGTGGGCTTGAGAGCCTGCCTGCATTGCTCACCAGCTCCAGGTGAAGCCAGTGCTGCTGAGATCGCAGAGGGAGGAGCTGGGCTTCAGAGAACCGAAGCATTCCTCCCGCAAGTGTGGCTGGGGAGCCTGGAGAGGAGGTACCGGAGCATACATCATTTTTTAGTCACAATTTAGCAGGCTCAACTGGAATGGGACCTCTCATCTGAAGTAGGCCTCATGATATTTACAGGTAAGGCCAAAATGATCTCTTAAAGAAGCTTTGAATCCTCTTGACTTCCAGGGCAAACATTTAATTGAAACTCCCTCAAATGCTTCATCATTCAGTAAGGCATACCTCAGAGGTGTTCTGGGTTCGGTTCCAGACCACTGCAGTAAAGCTAGTATTGCCATAAAGCCAGTCATAGTCTCTGCCTGGTGGAGGAGTCTTGTCTTCAGTTTGTAAATACACATCTGTGAAGCACCGTAAAGCAGAGAGCAATGACAGGAGGGCTGCCTGCCGCAGAGAGTGGGCTTCCTAAGTTCAGTGCAGGGTTAGAGGGACTGCCGCCATTTACGAAAAGCCTGCCGTGGTTTGTTTTACGTTTCACGTGTAAAGCTACATTTACATGTATCTTCCAGACTGTGTCTTGAGTAGAATTTGCTTGATCCTCCTGAGCCTTAGTCCCTGATAAACTAAAATGAGTTAATTGTGAAATATATCCACAATTAGCTAAAAGGTTTTAGGATTCGTCATTTCAAAAGTTTACCGTTTGTTGATTACTATATTCCAGGAACTATGCTAACTGCTTTATGTCGACCTTATTTTAATTCTCATAAAAACATCCCGAAGAGGAGTTTACCCATGCGGGCGAGGAAGCTGAGCATCAAAGAGATTAAATAACCTGTGTGGATCGCAGAGCTTATTAGTGGCCAGGCTGGGATTTGAACTCAAAATCTAAATGTTGAACTACTAACCATCCTTCCTGTGAAACTCACTTAAATATTGAGGGATGTTTGCCACATAAAATATTGTTTCTGTCATTCTTAAAAAACAAGTTTTTAATGACTGCTAGAATTGCATTGTTGGATAGTTAGATTTGCTAGTCTTTGCTCTTACAAATAATGCTTCAAAGAATGTAAGGGGGTTTTAAAATAGCCACTCCAGGAGGAATGTCTGTATATGTTGTGTTTCCTCATTTGTAAATGCAAAAATACCTACCTTGTAAAAACCAAAAAACTTGAGTGCCTGTGTGTCTCTGGGCGGGGCACACACTCTGCCATTTCAGGGTGTCAACACGTCCTTGTTACTTGCCCTGCCTGTAGAGCCTTTGAGTTTTTCAGGGTCCACATGGAGTCTTGAAGATACATATAGAGAATTGGGAAGATGAGCAGTTCTCATTTTTAAAAAATAGCTTTACTAGACTCCACTTTTAAACGGCTTCAAAGACAAGTATAACTCTGAAGTTGGTAATACAAATGGTTTGACGAGGATTCTGGTGGTAGGAACTCCTATTCGTAGGCAGTTTGCAGATTCGGATCTGTTCTAGAATGAATGGAGTCACTATATTTCAGTTAGGGGGAATCCCAGTACCTAGAAAGTGCAGATCCGTTCCAGGCAGCACCTTCTCCCGTTAGTGGCAGAGATGTGTGCCCTTTGGTGACGGTGCCCCACATCTGACCTTATTCATAGTCTACAGTACTCTCCACCGCCTTCCTTTACGCTGAACTGTAAGTTGTTTCCAAAAACAGCTTACATTTTAATGTGTGAATAGTCTCATTTTAGTTCTATTTGGGATAGTTTCCCTAACTCCCCCGAAGATCTTTTGCTTCGATAGTTTTAATTCAACCAGGAGCCACAGTACCCTTTGTTTTTCAACCTGTCTACAGTTCACTTGCATGTAGTTTGAGAATTAAAATTACTTTATACTTTAAAAGGCTATTTATGGAACTGAAAAGGTTTTCAGTGTCTATTAAC